>JBCFXI010002566.1:0-20538 GCA_038496175.1 Ampulex compressa | reverse complement strand
AAGAATAAAGCGTTATCGTCAGGATTAAAATATTTCAGTAAAGAGAAAGCAGAGAGGCTGCGATTCTGAGACGATTTGAGAAGCTGTTGTTGCGCGGAGGAGATAAATAGATATAGGCGGGTTTAATTAAAGACATTATCTAACCACGACGCATGATTGCTTTCAATAAAATATTGCGTCGATCACCAACACTGCTCTGATTTTTGTTTGAAATGTATCATCCTCACACTTGGATATCGTCGGATATTATCACTCGTTATTGGTAAATCATTATTATCAACAAATTACTCGTAACGCATGCTCTTAACGAAGCATAGCGTAACATCGTATCAGTTCAAAGCAATAGCATTCTATGAATAATGCGACAATGATGTCAACAATTAATATACATCTCTATGTCTACTCTAGTTGCTCATCCTCCGTTTATACGTATGAGTATACACCATGAGATATAAACGTAATTTTTTTTCATTTATATTATATTTATAATTAATATTATTTACAATTATATTTTTAACTACGTATATAATTATAAATGATATTTATATAATTATTAAATTATATGTTACGTGTAACTAAAAGTTACGTTTATATTTCATAGTGTATATATATACAACTTTAAAAAAATATATTCCTCATTTATAAATTTAAACGCCACTCCAATGCTCTTTCCTCTAACGAGAAATAGAATTCTTTCAATTCCTTATTCAAGAGAATACTTCAATTTACTCGAATAATGCTCCTCACGCAATAACTTCACAAATGTATATGAAAAAAACCGAGAATCAAAAGGACTTGTATAATCTCGGAGAAAATAATAATATTCCTGCTCAAAGCTCGTAGCTTCCTAAAAACTCTATTTAGCCCAGGACCGCGACGAACTGCATACACTGTAAATTTCGTAGATCAGCCTCGATCAGCTTCGTCAAAAGATCATGTTAGAGGCAACGAACCTTAATCAGCGTCTTCGTTTAGCCGCTTATGAACGATGACTCCTCGAATTTTTCTACCTCAATCCGCAGACTCGGTGGAATGACTAATTCGTTTCTATTCCTAAGAGAGAGAAAAAAGAACCTCTATGCGGAATTCGATGTCGCGCACGTCGAGAACGGTTAATTGAGCGGTAATCTCTCGTTAAACCCGCCATGGCTGTAAAGTCAATGGGGTCGACATAGAAAAGGATCGGTTAAACGGTAAAACGGTAAAAGTAGACGGTGCCAGTAGCAATTGGTACGTGCAGATCTCCTGACAGCGTGTACGCATTTTTCTTACGGAGTAATCCCCATTCTTTGAGATATCCGCGGACTTGGAACGAAACCCTCTCGTCTTGAGATCGCTTCGTAGGGAATTCATGAGAATTAATACAGCGGAATAAATCAACCACGAGTTTTTTTTCCCAAGGGGCAAACATTTTGGATGGTACTTACTTAGGAAACGCGCTGATCTTTCGAGACGATTCAAAGTGTACCGTATTGAATAGATAACAGTAAAAAAATTAATGAATACAAGTACAAAGAGATATAAAACACGTTGAACTTAATTAAAAAAAGAAACGCGTACCATCCAATAGGACAATTCCGTAGATTTCAATTTCTCTCCCTTTGGTATCACGATTGCAAGATTTATTGATCTTATGTTAATTATAGTCCAGATCGCAAGAACGATTTCCCGATCGCTTGCATAGATACGATTAACTTGCTTTTCTGGAAGCCGCGACGACGGGAAATAAATCAAGGCGATTCGAAAACAGGCGCTAAGCGCCTATCTTTACTATTCTAAGCACGAGGGATTAGAATACAAGAGGCAAGAAGCGATATGCGTCTGGAGTACCGAGCACATGGGCGCCGAAGGTATCGTAAACTAAAAGTTGACAAGTCAAACAGAGAAAGCCGTGCTTTCTGGCTGCACTTCAGGCTCTAAATCGAGGATAATTACGATTGCGTTATGGCTGACTTATAATATGAGCAGACCAATAACCAATGGGCTAATAAAGCACAGTATTATTATGTATACAACTTTGCTCCCGCCGTGACCAACGATGGACGGTACTTTGAATCATTTATGTATAACCAGTTTTTTTTTTACAATAAAGCCTCGAATTTCGAAAAAAAAAAAATCGGTGGAAATAAAGTTGTACACGTAATATTTTCCTAATAATAAACATAGACAAAGCTAATAATAAAAGTCGCGATATCAATTACAAAAAGCGTGAAAAAGTTCAAGAGAAATTCTCGCAAGGAGGTTTCCAATGCGTGGAGACATTAAAAAAATCTATATTCATATCTTCTATATCTATATCTGTATCTAGAAATCTATATCTTCAATGCCCGTGCCTTCACAGAATTCTATAATTTTCCATTATCTTAAACTCAGACAGTCCTACATTCCAAATAAATCATTCGAGGCCTACGTCTAGCAACTCAACTTCCTAAAACGACTCTGCAAATAGAAACAACTAAAACAACCGTATAAAACAAATTTCTATTCTCCCTAAAATATATGTGAATAATCCGTTCGGATGGTTGATAATAAAAAAAAGGACCAAGAGCCAGGAGTTCACCAGCAAATCTCAAATCAAGGTAGACGACACTGAGAGATTGGAAAGTGTTCAAAGTGCGAGATCCCTGTTAAAGAAAAAAAGGTACATAATAGTGAACGACTATAAGAGGAAGTCTCGCCCCTCTGGATAAAAATCCAGTCGGCGCCTATGCCGAGGCGAGTCGCTTTGCACGCGCATCGGGATGCGTCAGTGTGCGTACGAAAGACGCTTACGCGCCGACGGCAATTCAAATTAGCGCAATTAGACTGTGACACATCGAGATGCATACCGAGGACTGCGGGTTCGCAGCGCAATTTTCGAGGCGCAGCCCCCACCTCTATCGTCGCCACGTTCGCCTCGTTAACACTGGATCCAGCAGCCAATTTTCAGAGATATACATATAGGTACTCCGAGTATTTAAATATAAGTATTGAATATAGATATTTAAGGAAATATAAATATATATAAATCAAACGCAAATATATCAATTTATATAAATATCGAGGAAAAAGTGGATAAAGAGAAAATGTCAGTAGATTAATATATTGATCCCATAGATTGGAAGAAAATCATGGAAAACCTCAGAAAATTTCTCGTCTCGAAATTTTGCAATTTTTTCGAAGAAGTGGCTGATGAATCATTTTAAGCGATCTGCTAGATTTAGTCTTAAATCCTTTATTGTACCATCGATACGCACCTCGAGAGCTGACGAAGATAAAAAGCGGTTGGGCTGAGGGAAACCAGGAGACACCGGAAATACCTAAGTATCGTCGAGAGGAAGCTTATCGATTCCTTGGTCGTGGTTAGTTCTTATCGTACTCAGTCGTAGAGCCGAGTCACTAATAAATCCTCGTCACGAATACAACTCGATCAAAAAAGAATCCAGAACCACTTCTAACGTAATATCAACGTGAACACGCCGTAAAACCTGTGTATTACACCAACATATCGTAGCGTAGAATAAATCACATAAATCGTACAGACAACAATGATGATTACTCATTCGCAAAACTGTTTACAATCAACAAAACATCATAAATATCCTATTAGTACTTAAATAATCAAGACAATTCATCCTGGTACACAACGAATAGTCCCAAATAAACAGGATACAAGCTGAAACAATCTTACGTATCCAACCCAAGATTACTCTCATATCCTTCCCACAAAATATCTCAAAAAAGCGTTGCGCGAGCGGACAAAGCAGCCGTCAAACTCCCAACTCGCTTATATCAAATTTCTTTCGCGCTCACTCCGGATCGATAAAACCTCACTCCAACGAGTCCGCAGTCCACCGCAAAATTTTCAAAGAGAAACTCCTTCCCGATCGTCGCGGTGAAAACCAGTTCGGTCGCAACCTAAATATCAGCGTGCGCCATAAGAATCGGCGGGGACATTATTTCCAGGGCCCTTCAGGAGGATACAGAAGGATGTGGTGGAGCGCTCCGATCTTCGCCGTGGTTTGTTTACTGCGAAAATCGCACTGGGCGTAGTTCGCGTTTAATGAGGGAGCGCGTGCATTTATCACGCTTTCGTACAGGGCCTCGTTAGGCCCCCAATTGTCCGTGCGCGTACACCTCCGGAGTTAACGAAGATAAAAAACGGCCGAGCTGGGCGGAAGGAGAAATTCATAAGGGAGCCTTGCGGATCGAACGCCATCGCAGAAAGGCGGGGTCGGCAATTGCACGGCCGCTCCTCTTCGCGAGTCGCGAGTCAAGGATGAGGGATGCTCGTTTTCGATGGTTAACCACTTGCGCTATAAAGACGTGCCACGTACGTCAAGATGCTTTTGTTCCAAAACCGAAAGCGACGTGTATACCACGTCGATAGGCATTTGGCGCAGAAACAAAAACGACGTGTGTGGCACGTCGGTTAAGTCATTGCTTAAAGCCTAGCGCTCGCGGACAATGTAACACTTTACCGCAAGTTATATTGTGAAGCGCGGCACGGCTACCGAAAGTTAAATCGTAGCGCAAGTGGTTAAAGGTGGCTCTTCCTAGCTAGCGGTTTTTTGCACAGCAGGAACCGAATTTGTCTGAAAACGTTGGCAGGAGTGCGAAGTGTATAATTTCCATCGCGCTCCTGTGAACGTTTTTAGACGAATTTGGTTGCTGCTGCGTGGAAATGTGTTTTTTCGAAACTGGTGTATGGGGAATAAGTGCAACTGTTTAATTATTAGTAAGCGTAACTAAACACTGCTCGCTAAATGGACGAGTACATTTTATCGATAAGTGTAACTCTTGGTGGCTTGGAGCCCTGCTTAAATGATGGGGACAAATAAGCTTGGCTGCTAAAAGTAAATTGGAGAAAGGGAGTATAGCGCAGAAAACAGTACTCAGTATTGTGAATTAAATAAAATAAGGTGAAGATCGGTAAAGGAACTGTAGATCTATTCGTAAGAACGATGGAGTGGTTGAAAGCAAATGATTTCTCAAGCGCAAGGAGGAGCACTTACTTTGCATGAACAGATGGATCAAAAAAGATGAAAACGTGCGATAGAATTGTAAATCTATTTATAGAAACAGTCTGATTGTAAACCTAGGCGAGTGGAAGCAGATTATAAAAGAATTTTAGTGACTCTCGTGAACTACTTCGTAAGATGTTATTGCTCGAAAATGTAAGCAGTGTCCAACTGTTGGTCAATTAAACGTTGAGATTATGAAGAACTAAAACTAATATAGAACGAGAAATAAACGCTGGAAAAGGTGGTGAGTCTGTTTGAATTGTAAACCGCCAAAAAAGAAGGAAATAATGAACGAATAATAAAAATATAATCTGTCAATAAATCTATCCTGAAGATATCAATAATATATTACGCAAAGTACTGTTTTATCGAAATAATTTTGTCACGATAGAAAAACCCAAAATGTCGAGTTCATACCTTGTTTTATAAATTTTAATCTTAATAAAAACAAAAGTAAGTACGATGTGCACACAATTCCCAAAGATGTATAATTTTAGTATCTATGTAGTGTTATACAAATTTCTGATTATTTTTTGACCCTATTACAATTTTTTAATCATTCGCAAACCTTTGTGCTCCATTAAAATGATCAGGAAAGTGTAAAACACTTATTAACTACTATTAATTGGTCCTCTTAGGTATTCCAGTGTTCGATTTTTTTCTAGGCCCTTTTCTCTTATATGGGCGATTCACCACCTTAATTTCAATAAATTTCTTAATTCCAATTTTTAATAAATATTACTTTCATTAACCCTTTGATTATTTGAGGCACGGCAAGTGGGCAGAATTTATTCGTAGAACAAAAGTGGAAGATTGTACGAATAGGCTGCTCCAAAAGACCCTGAATATATATTATTGTAACTTTATTAACTATATCATATTCAATGCAAAGAAAAAAAAACTCACGTGGATCCTCATATTGATTCTGACTAATCTTCATCGGCCTGATGTATTCCAAATCGCCTTTTGTAGAAGGAAATACATCGGGTATCGCATCAGCCTTCTTACTGAATACTTCCTTTCCGCGTGGAAGGACTGAAACAAAAAATATAACAATCATCAGATTCAACGCTCAGTTAAACCACTTCTATCATCGTTTATCTAATTAATTTTCAGAAGCAAGTAAAATAAAAGGACACTTAATCAATTCAAAAATTGATATCCCATACAATACATTCGATAGAAATAAATTTTAGGATTTAAATATAAAACATCGATCAATGAAGAATTGATTTGCTTCAATTCAAAACTCGATAATCTAAACTTTTAAAAATAATTGTTAATTGTAAAATAAGTGCACACGTATTATCATATCAAAAACAAATGGGAAGATGTCTCAGGCATGTATTCCACAGAAAGTGCGGATGGAAAATATCAATTTTTCGATAGTCACAATCTAAGACTCGAGAACGAAGGTTCACGGTCTAGCGATATTATAATTATCCATGACATCAGGAGGGCAATTATCGGCATAATAGGGCTTGGGATAAGGACACAAAGGGCTCGAAATCGTGCTAGTCACGGGCCTGATAATAAGCCAGAACGCCTCCAAATCGGGCAATGTAACGAGCTCGTTATGGAATAATAGCGGGCCTCGGAGATAACCCTGAATTATACGAATTATACCACGGAACGTCTTTATTTCGGTAAAAATAAAACCCGTACCGATATCCGAAAAGGAACTCGTTCCAGTCGGGTCGTTGTACTATGGAAATAGCGCATCGGATCGCACGATAAAAAAGGCTGATTAATGAAGTCTAAATGTGGGCGATAAATTATCGCCGGTAAATTAGTTATTCCTTCTTTTGGCGAACTATCAGACTCTCAACCCTTGACGACAGACGTCCACGTCTGAGCGAGTTTCCACATGCACGTCCTACTTTCCTAACCAAAGGCATTTCTATCCAAAATCAAGAACAACTAGGAAATATTTACACACAAAGTCAAAAAGTGATCGTTAAACGATACCATAGTCGATCCTAAATATCTATAACCCATCGATACATAAATCGCAATAGCTCTTTATATAACAGGAAGTACATAAAAAGCGTAGGAGCACGTCAAACAATTCCTACCCTATTTTATATTAATCTAAGACTTTCTTTTACACTTTAACAAACCTACAATCCAAGTGGCCGTAAAATAGCAATCTACAGATTCTACCCAGATAGGTATGTCAAGCGGATAAACGCACCTTTAACGTGCAAGCCAGAGAAAAAAATCTGGGAAACAACTTCGCGGCTCGTGTTACGCGGTGGAATATTTTGTTGAAAAAATAAGCGTGGATGATTGACTGGTTAGCCCAACGCAGCCTGACGTACGCAATCGCGATATCCTTCTGACTGCCGAGGAGGATTAGGAAGGGCGGATTAAATCCGTTTGCTCAATTAAAGGCACGGAGGGATCGATGAAAGGTGGGTATGAATCGCGCGCGTCAGTCTGTCAGCGGCGTTATTTCCGAACTTCGCGCTCGCGCTACCCGCTTGGGATGAGGCATTAGAGAAGCTGGCAGGTGAACAAGGTCGATGTTAATCCAACGTCCGCGAACACATCTTCCTAATACGACGATTCAACGGCCGTTCATAAATCTCGCCGCTTTCAGCTTCGTCCTTGCAAAGCCATTAATCCTTATTATGCTCGAAACTGGGCCCGAGAATGACACGAGACCGCGACGAATCGAGCGATGCATAAAGATGCCCTGGAATGCACAGGTGCGCTTGAATTCGCGGAGGACGAACAGGAATTTATACGAATGACGAGGGCAATGGGAAGAGAAAGACTAATGTCGCTTCTATTTGTTTAACATTAAATTATGGTAAGTATATGATATTAAAAAAAAAAGGAATATCAATATCAAATCGCATTATGTCAATGTTTACATTATGCTAATAAATATAGTAAACTGATGTCATTCGAGATGAGTAAATAGAGTCAAACTAATATCATTCCAGCAATCGCACTTCGTGAGAATTGACAGTTATACGAGCAAAAGCTGTATAAACGAGGACGGAAGTCTCGACTTACAATGTACATCTATATATATATATATATACATATACATACATTAACACATTCTTAATTTAAACTAAAACACGAGTATTAGAATTGTGATCGACAAACATTCGAATTAAACGAAAAAATTAACGTCGATCAATGTGCAGTAAACGATGATCGTGGTAAATTGCAATGCGAATAAATAAATATAATCCCTTACTCATCGGACGAAATCCTTTTATCCATTTTTCTAGACTGCAGCTTACATCCGAACTACAGTTCGAACTACACCTCGAACGATCAACGCTATTCGTTAAAAAAAACTTCTGACAAACAGAGATAAAAAAAAAGCCACACTCCACAATATACTCCATTCACACACCACATACACACACATTATTCCAAATTATCGATCGAAAATAATAGAACGTCGAGCCCTGTGCGACTTAGAAAGACGCAAATTCAATGCGTCGCGCCGAAAACGAATCGCAATAGTAGAGTCACAGAAATCGAAACCGATGCCGATCGGCGTAATCCTCGAGGAACGATAAGCGGTCTAATTAAGCCTCTGGCGATACACGGAAGGCGATAAATTCCCCGCCCTCGAATGCGCGCCCTTAAATAACGTTGAGCGCTCAATTAAATTAGAAACTCTTACTTTTGCGCGCCACCTCGCCGGCCGTTTTGATTTAATCCCAGGGGCCCCCGGGCGAAACCGGTATCCCTGGCAGCGCAAGCGCTCGTCACCGCCGTTATCGCCTTATCGGAGTCATCCAACGTTACAAAACGGTACAAATTTACAGGCGACCTGACCGATAACCCCCGCGCACTATCGTGCGATTTTAAATCAGCGGCCCCTCGTAGGGAAAGCGGGAAATCGGATGGAAGGTGGACGGGGAGCGATTAAGCGTGCAAAGCGTTTGATCCGTTTGACGCTGTTGGATTATTGCGTTCGAGGCTCGAATACAGAGGTGTGCTTGTACATCAAGAATGTCTGGGAGGCTCGTTTTTAGCGGATAGAAACTCGAATGCACAGGATGTTGAGCACAGGATATTTAAGAATACGATGTTGGACTGTACTGGAGATGGGACCGTGAGGGATTAAGCGTCGATGAGGATGGTTCATCGATTTCAAACGTGAATTTTAAACATAATATTAGAGATTGATTCTTTCGCGCGAATAAAAAAGATATTTGATTAACCACGAAGCGCGTGATTTGAAGAAGTTACTCGAGTGTAAAAAAGCTTTCTTTGGACAACTCGTTTTGCTTTGGTGTTTAATGGTGTCCTTCTCACTATGAGAGTATTGTGAAGTCAGAATCGAGTATGTTACAATGTTTTCCCATTTTCAGGATTCGTTTTTTAAATATAGAGAATCAAGCCTGATCCGGGTATTACTGGATGGAATCGAGTAAAATGTGAGAGAATGAGGAAGGCTCGAAAGAGGTTCCAGTATTCCTGCTGCGATCTTGACGATGCACATTCGAGAGGCGCATGAGCCATCGTGCAAATCTCAATCGTCTTAATCGCCGGAGAAAAAGTCGGAATTCTTCGACGATTTCTCGTCGACCTTGACCAACGAAGCTGCGATGGACAGTTGTGCCTATCTCGGACGATCTGTAGCTCGCCTTCGCATCGTTTCCGGTTGGAGAGGAGTGACCAGCTGCCAGATAACGTCTCGATGTAAAAACGCTTATAGAGACATGATCGAGGGTACGACGCCTGGCTTATTAATCCCCTTTCAGTGTTCCTGTTGTGTGAACACTCTCTCAAATAATATAACAGAATATTTACAGTATCCTGTGGATAATCGAGAGAACTATTCGTGTTCTCATCTGAGAATCTGCGAATTACTCAAATTTGAATTATCCTCATCGTCTAGTGGATATTTTCCAGTGAATGATATATCTGTATATTTGTTCACCCCGTTCGTTTTTGATATGCACGACTAAGATAATATAAAGGATTCGTTCAAAGGAAAAAAAAGATTACGCTGATGTAATGGATAAATGCTCGGGCTTTTATGAAATGGTTAGAAATTTAAATCGCTGCTATAGTCCATCAAGTACCTCACGCAATGCTAGAAATAAGAGAAAAATGGCAGGTTCTGCGTTTCGAGAATCGAATGGCGTAATGGATAAAAGCGTCGACTTCCCACTTTGGAACAATATTCGTGTCTCGTAAATGCTTTTTGTGATTTCAATCTGATAATCAGAAGTCCAATATAAATAGATTTCGAACCGAGTAAGAGCACGGCTATTATTATCGATGTTTGTGATTTGATGACAGCATCCGATGTCAAAAATGTAATGAAAAAACTAACCGGTTATATGCACTCTCACTCTCGAAATTCCATACTACAAGTGCGCGGGCCGATCAATCACATCGACCGATGATTATCTTCAAAAATTCTTAAGTTGTGCCCAAGTCCGTACAATCCATCAATTCCCCATGACAACGCAGGAAAAACATGTCTCGAATATGATAACAAAAGATCAGAATCGTTCCACAATTTTAAACTTCATATTATTATCATGTAATACCGTGTCAATAATTTCACACCTTCGCATAATCCTCTCTATGATAAGTACACTTCAATTCATATCCTCTAATTTAATCCAGCTTATAACCATAAATCTTAATTATATAATGTTAAAAGTCAATATCGAACGTAATTTCACCCCAAATGTCCACCTTAGAATCCCTCTCATCCCCTCCGTATAATACCTTTTTTGATTCGTCCTTAGCGCCAACCGCCAAAGTCCTTCGGCCCAGTTGCATTCTTGTGACACCCAAATTTAATAATTCGAAACACATAAAAACACCATAGACCCAAGCTAAATAACCTCAAAAGTCGCTGCCAAATACCAAACCATCCTACTACCCCATATGCATTTATGTGCACTCAAACTCAACTATTCGAAACACACAAAAACATCATAGACACAAGCTAAATAACCTCAAAAGTCGCTGCCAAATACCAAACCAGCCTACTGCCCCATATGCATTTATGTGCACTCAAACTCAACTATTCGAAACACACAAAAACGTCATAGACCCAAGCTAAATAACCTCAAAAGTCGCTGTCAAATACCAAACCATCCTACTACCCCATATGCATTTATGTGACACCCAAGTTCAACCATTCGAAACACATAAAAACACAATAGACCCAAGCTAAATAACCTCAAAAGTCGCTGTCAAATACCAAACCAGCCTACTGCCCCATATGCATTTATGTGCACTCAAACTCAACTATTCGAAACACACAAAAACGTCATAGACCCAAGCTAAATAACCTCAAAAGTCCCTGCCAAATACCGAAACCAGCCTATCAATCAAACCCATCACAATCGTAAACTCGCGGAGGAAGCGCCACATGCGCACGAAGCGTATCCTGCAAAAGCTGCCAGGGCAGAGGGTGTCGCTTCCGTATCTCCGATCCGGCCTGGAAAAAATTCGCGTCCATCGATTCGGTGGCAGGAAGTTTCGGGCTCGTTGGTCAGAGACAATCGAGACGAAATGGCATCCAGGTTGGGCCAAGCATACTTTGGAGGGGGGACGCCGCTGGAAGGCCAGCCGAGGATCAAGATGGATCGACGGGATGTACGACCGATGACAATCGTCTCGTGGGTCACGGAGAGGACGGGGTTTCTCAACGGATGACTCGTTTCGTTAACGAGCGCCGAGGCGAGGCTCGCGCACTTGGACGCTCCTGGCTTTGCTCAGGGACACCTTCTCCGCGGACTGAGCCACGTGGACGCGTTTCTGAGGACGTCCGGGTGAACCACAACCGCTAAGACGAGCTTTTAAGCCAGACCTCGGTACTGGCAATCCTATAGCTTCATCGATGTTCTTCTATATGGAGATTGACAAGGACATCTTTTTTTTTTTTTTTTAATTCATTTTTTCGGCACCGACTGCTAAGGTCATTTGGCCTAAGACCTACTGTTTAAGGTGGATTCCGAACCACCAAGACAAGGACATCTTTATACCAGCAACGGAGTATCTGATAATCTACTACACGCTCCAGAATCGTGTAACCAAGAGATCGTTTAGGAGAAGGATTAAATCCTTCAGCGGTATAAAGCTTCGTTAGAAAATGTAGCTACTAATGTCCAATAGCAAAAGGAGCTGGATAAGAACCACATTAATTACGAGTAACCATCGAGATTTATCGACGGTCAGTTACAACCTCTTGGAGCTTTTCATCCGGTAACTTGTAACTTGCATTCGCTAACATCGTTCCCTAACCAACGATCGTCGTTTCCTCGTGGTTTGTATATAATATCCGTGTTCTATTAGAATGACGCGACGCTTCCTTGGGCTAATTGCCACAATGTAAGGGACTCCTTATCCACGCCTTCCGCATAGTGACATTAGCGCGATTTGACAGGGAAGCGCAGGAGGTTTGTAGCGTGAGGATAATTAGACGTCGGACAAACGAACCGATCAGGCGTGCCGGGTTAAAAAGATGCGGAGGTAATAATTACGGGGAACATTGGCGATGGTTTTCGAGGAATCAGCTCGTAAAACGCCTCGACCCTGCGTACCGTGGCGTTTCAAATACGCATCCGCGATCGCTGATTGCGTAAAGGAAACCCGTAATAATGTCGATGCCGAGATGACGGGGGAATACTTTTAAACTCGCGATGATACATGGCGGTACTCCTGGGATTTCAATGAGATCGTTGAGAATTATCGGCACGTATCGCGCATTTTTTTTTCCCCCTTTTCTTCATCCGCGCGCGTTACACTTACCCGATTATTCCGGAATTCGTCGGGAGTATTTCCTGATCGCAGAAAAACGCTCGTGCGAGTGCATCGAGGTTGAATTGCAGAACTGGGAAGATTATCATCGCGCTTGCCGATTGAGAAATTCTGCAAACGGTCATTTGCTTTTTTTTACTTGAAACGAAGAGTCTCTTTTTTCCTTACCAACGAATCGTTCCTTTATACCGTGCAAAACGATGAATTGAAAAGACTCGCGATCAATTTCCTGTAAGATCATCGGGCGAAACTTGTCTCTCGATTCAAACGTTAATTAAGACGGTAATTCCAAATGCTGTATATATGATCGTCCGGACTTTTCCATAAGTCATAAGAAATATCGCGTGCAAAGCGTTCTGGAGAGTAATCGGATACTTCATTATGAGGTAAGAAACTATTAAGCTGTCGTGGATACAACGCACGTTCTGTAATTCCTTCCATATTTTACTCGAATACTTTTTCACGCGCTTATGGCAGCGTCATACTTTGCTCTTGTACTAAATGAGCTTCTCTCTTTCAAATGCGTCGTAAAATTCAAAAGTTTAAGCATCAAGTTGCACTGAGATATCATAGATCATTCGCCTCATCGCTCGCGATAATGTTTAATCTCCAAACACATTCAAGGGCAACTTCATCCTTGGTTAAAGAAATACTCGTACATCGATATAAGCTTCCTAAAGATTCGAATATCGTATATTATATTGAACGACACGATAACCTTCCATTTTTTCGAACAAAGAAATAGAAGAAAAATGTCAAAATACATTAACCATTTTCCTCGTTTAACGTGGGACACAAATCGTGTCCCAGTTTCGAAACATCAGTTTTTATCCATACGCCGAAGATCTCGCGGCAAATAGACACCAGGTGTGTAAAGACACGCAAATATCCAGAAGCTGACGAGGGAATTTCGAGCAGTACCCAAGATTCGTGAGCTGCGCGAGTGTGAAATTGACGGCACGCTGATCTTTTTTTCGCGGCGTATCGAGCGGAAAGAACGAATCGTGGGTCAGGAAACGATAACCGCGATTGCGTTACGATCGAACTCGAGTTAGAAACTCTTTATTCTCGCCTCGACCCGCGGGGAATCCGAGCATGACAAGAGAGACTCGATACAACGATAAGCTTTCCTCCTTCTTTTTTCGCTTTGTACTTGCGCAGAAACGTATGCACTTTGCAGATCTATTACCGACTACACTATCTCAATAACTTTTTATTACTTCGAATATACAGTATGATATCTAGATCGGTAAGATATAATTTCAATGCTTATGTATCATAATTTCTATTATAATATAAACTATAAAGGGTATAAAATGTGTGTTTGGTGCACGTGGCTAGACCGTAATGTATACATTGGATATAGTAAGCGTGATATGTTGATTGATATCGTATTGCGATTATCACCCCCGCTTGAGTGACGATTGCAACGACGATAACAAGGATAACAACAAATCCCCCCCGTTGCACGTATATTAATAATTTATACGCTATATTCAGTACTTAAAAAAAAAACTAATTTAAAATGATCTATTTCCACTATTAAAAAATATTCCAATGGAAATTATGTGAAAGATTTGTATTTTATCTGTCACGTAATTAATCGTACGATTTTTCACGACTCAATCTTATTTAGATTGAGACAATTTTTGTCGTTCTTTCAAAGTTTCTTATACTCGGTTGTCAAATACAATTTCTCAATGAATTCTTATATTTCTCGATACTTTAACCACTGAATGCCTAATTTCTCTAATTAACCTATAATCGTACATGATATTCGAGCGCATCGTATAATTTCCTCGCGCAGCGTGGCAAATTACGCTTATCAATCACGGTACGTAGCTAATTGTAAAGGAAACCCGGCGATTTTGGCATTGCATAATTTTCAATTTCCCTCAGCTCGGTACATTAGATAATCCTGATCAGTGCAAATAACTCTAATCGTCGGCCTCTGCTCTCATCGTACGCTCGTATCGATTACGGAATTTCACGTGGAGCGAGTTCGAAGGCACCGACTCTCCATCTTTCGCGGCGCGCGTCACGGCGACGTCCGTAATTAGATCGAACAATAGATCGCCCACTTAGGGTCTATCGACTCTTGCCTTTGCCACGAGTCCGCCTGACCCAGTTGGGCGAAAAGAGTCTCGGGGGGTGAAAAAAAGTGGCGAAAGCGTGAAATTGTGGGATGGAAACGGGAGGAATACGCAAATGCCTATCTCTCGCTCCCGAGCGAATGATAAGGCCGCTCTTTCGAGCAAGCCTCTCGCGGGTGCCCCGATAGCGAGAGCTAATTCCGAACTATCTTTTAAGCGTCTAACGATGCCTTATCGGCAGCCGTATGCCGACCTCGCGAATACATATTTGCACACGCACGAAACGTCGTAATTCAAGTGAGATCGGCGTACGTGCGACGAGGAGGATATGTGTAAGCGCGTGCGCCCGATGTGCTTCCTGCAACTCATTGATAGCCTTGCTGGCACGTATCGTTACGTTTGGACGAGAGCAATGAGTTCTGAAGGTGTAGAACGAGGAAGTCGGGGCGACGATGACGTCGTTCGAGTTTTTAGGGATTACGAGACATTCGAAATGTTTTTAGATTTTTTGTACTCGTTGTACTCGAATGATTTATGTAAATATTAGAGATTTAATAAGGACTATGATAAAGGCTGTAGAATGTTATACGAATGACAGAAGAGATGGAGAAGTTTACGCGTGGAAGTGTAGGATCCCGTATGCTGTTGGTTTAAATGTTCGTTGCTTATCTATTTGCGTCATGCTTGGCAAGGAAAATAAAGGAACGTCTCGCATAATGTATTTTATAGATATTGTTGGGTTTATATTTTTCCTGAGATATCAATGCTCCTAATTACCATCTATCTTTGGAATGTTTCTGGAGATTTTTTTATACGCGTACTGTTCGCTATTTGAGTCACATTTCCTGCAGTAGGTCATATTACCTGTTCAAGAACCCTCCCGCGCGATGGTTATACTGTATAAAAAAAGATTACAAAACACACGAACCGATGCCACCAGTTCCAATCCATTAATTCAATATTTCTATATATCTTTCTTATATGCATGTACAGATATTCCCTCTCCGTAGTTTGAGACACATTTTCTTCGGTAGATCGTCTAGCTTTTCCAAATGTCTCGCATAATGCCTATCATAAATGAAAAGAAAATGACAAAACACTCGACCACGGGAGAGACTCGAGTTTAAAGCCCAACCATCACCTTCGATTCTTCCATGTGATACGTATACTGTAGTAATGATGATTCAGAGCTCAAGAAACACAGTAAGTCTAGGCCAAATGACCTTAATAATCAGTGCCAAAAACGAATTATTAAAACAAAAAAAAAATACTCAAACATCAGTGAATATCTATCGATCCAACATTTCTGTACATCTCCCTTATACGCATATACAGACATTTCCTCCTTACAGTTTGCCACACATTTCCCGCAGTAGATCATAATACCTGCTCAAGTGTCCAGCACGATGCACATTGCAGGCGATGATAGCCGTGGGGAAAGTGGCGAAGCGCGAGGCTCCGCCGCTCCCGGTGGATCTATTAGGATCCTACGAGGATAAGAGAAATTTCAGAAGTCCCGGCCGAGGCGCATTGCCGTAAACCGTTGCGGAACAAAGGGACTTTACTTCATGCCCGAGGAGATTAAACGCGGTTACTAAATGTCCGCACGTGGGCGTGGGCCGCGTCGGACGGTATGCGAGTTGCACAATTGCACAATCACGCAAGGCGAACTAGAAGAGGAGGGGGGGGGGGAGAAAAATAGGGGGGCTTTAGTGGAGCCAAGGCAAAAGCTGGAGCTTTGTCGTCCCGACAATTTCGTAACGGATCGCGTGAGATTGCGTTGCCGGGTCTGCTGCAGCATGCGAGATCGATACGCGCCGAGATAATGCTCCCCTGGTGCAGAACCGCTGACGCCCTATCGATGTATCGCATTTGACTTTCGGGCGAGGTGGTGAAATGTTTTTGGCGCTTCGAGGACCGCACGATTCGCCATTCCGGCAAAGCTCAGTATGGACGTACGGAGATTTGACACTAAACCCACCATCCACTTTCTGGACGTATTTTTATATATCGCGTGTATTGTTTAAGAGAAAGAGGATTGAGAAGGGATGTCAATGGGAAGGGTCTATAGAATAATTCACACTTCAAGTGAAAAGCTGTCCTCTTATGAAGTACAGCGATTTTCGTAAGAAACGACTAACCGCTTATTTTGATCGCTTCGATGGGTTTAGCGTTAAGAAAATTTGTCTCCTCGTTTACCAATGTTGTAATGTCCAACATAAAGGAATGATTTGACAAGGATCACGTTATTACTGCGAAATAGTTTCCTTTCATCACGTAGATTCGTTCCTTTATCTCGCTTTATTTTTCTTTACGACCACAACCACGGCTACTCTTCACGAAGAAATTCTCTAATAATCCCGGGTCTTCGATTTATTAAAAGACATCCTGTAACAAAGACTGCTTGATTTTGAATCATTTAGGAGCAAAGTCTGAATTGTATACATAGCGGCTCAACGCGTTAACGTATAAGCAAGCCCGCGCACTTCCCAACGTTTTTTTTACCATCATTTTACCGAATTTAAAATCCACGCCACCCTGCGGACCCCGCTGAAATATCTCATGGACAAAATCCCATAAAGAGCTACGTTGGAAACATTGTTTCGTCCGATAGGCATCCACCCCTTTGCATTATTCAATGACACGAGACGGGGGCTCCGTGCTCGAAAAGAAAGGCTGAAATAGACGCTTAGGCCGTTTCATTTATGGGTTACATTGAATTCAGATGCGCTCGAGAATGTTCGGCTCCATGAATATGCATCGAGCAATGGGGCGAGAGAAAAAAGGGCGAAGCGAGCGATACTAATTTCCCCCCTCCCCCCTGCCGAGGATCCGCGTATGAAGCCCGATGCATTAATTGCAGCACCCATTCTAGCGCGTACAATGTCTACATTATTCATCTCCCGATCCTCATCCGGCTTAATAAGACCGAATCCAACGGCTGACAGCTTAATGGACCTAACTGCACCCGCGGTTGAACGTAACTACCCGCGCCGCGAATATGTAAAACTGCGTTACGTGTTCCGTAATTATGCGTGTTTCCATCGGTGGCTCGTGTTACGCAAGTAATGCCCCGTGCGGAAACCGAATATCCATAAGTAGATTACGCTGCTCCTCGATGGACCGGAGTCACTCGGGGGCAGAACGTGCGGATCGAGCTCAGCGAGAAAGTTGAGTAGGAATATAAATGATCGGGGAGAGGATGTTTAAAACGTTCTTCCTTTTTTTTTTCCCCCTTTTTTTCCTTCGAGAGCTTTCTTCTCGTCGAGTAATTCAGATAAGAGTTTTCTCACTGATGAGTTATTAATGTCGGGCCGTATCCTTATCGAAGCGCGTATCTACGCGCCCGGCATAATAATCGGTTGATTAATATTGAGCGATTATTACGGGGACATTATCTTACACATTGGATGCGGTCATATAACGATTAAGAATCGTGAAATAATGTAGGCCGCGGAGGATGTAGATTTGATATCCGCGAGGCTCGTGCTTTTATTATAAGCATCGCCACGGTTTGCGCACTTCGATGTTTACTCGTATCTCGTGCCAGGCGCGCGAATCGATTTCAATCTTGTAATACACGTGAATATTAAACGAGGAACAGCTGTTAGAGGTTATTTCTTCTTATTATTATACATAAATATGCTAGAGCGTTACCTGCAGTAGAAAACTTCTTTAAAAATTATCAGTTTTCTACTAGAAGCCACTTCATCGTTTTACTTGTAATTTTCTGAGGAAATTCGTGATACAGAGAATACATCGCTGTGCACCGACATCATCTCTCCATCGTGTCTCCTTTTATGATGAAGACGCAGCTTTGAACTGACGCATATGCACGATCTTTCTCATGATGAAATAACCCTGTGCACTTTAAGCAACGGCCAGAAGAAACCCTTTATCCGGCTCGAAGATGGGCAAGATAGGTTCTGGCGTGTCGTTCCTTTTTATCTAGCATCTCCGCATTAGATGCACCGCATTCGTATGGGACAGTACCGCTGCACGGTATTTACATTATTCATTCGCTCATTCGATTCGACTCGGTGAAGTCAGAGGCGTTGGACGACGATGCCGGATATTTGTCGTTTTTTTTATGCGTATTAATACGTCTCCTCGGTGTAACTTATGCGCCAGAAGCACATTTGTCCAAGTATATTGGAAAAATAGCCACTTTGGATAACAAGATGCTTTCAATGTTAGGGGAGCGGCTTTCTATGGCTACCTGCTGTAATATTATTGTATGGCGATCTGTATTTCTAGATGTACAAGGAGAAATAGATTTCTATTTCAGCTCTGTGCGTCAAGCTCGAATGATTTGGTAGATCATTTTATTTCGATACGGTTGCCCGGCAATTGGAATTGTGAATGATGTACGAGAAGCCAAGAGATTTAGACTAATAAATTATAAGTTTCTTTATAGAGCTAGAAATGTTTATAATCTGATTAACAAATCTTTCATGTTCTACGTATATATTTTTGAATCTATCGCAAGTAAAGGTTGAACATGGATAACACATTTATTATTTAAAGTAATATAACTATAAGAACTAACAATACTCTCTACAGCCACTAGAGGTATAATTTAATTTACAAACTACGTGTGTGCATATTTATTGAGATTCAGAAACAATTTTTTAAAAATACGTATGTACATACAGATAATGCTGCAGGTCAACGTTTTAGACCAATGCTAAATTTCAGATCGAAATAAATGTCTGCTATGAATTCTTAAAAATTCTGTAAGATTTAGAAAAGTCTTTATAAAATTGATATATAAGTTAAATTGTATAAACTGTCGATTAAATTGAATCAAAATATTTCAAGTTTATTTACATTTTATAGAAACCTCGAGCTCGGCCTATTAATATCGTCGTATTAAAAAATCATTAGCGATCCAAGTTCGTGGAAGGCATTGAGCGGATACAGACTTCTGCTTAGCGGCAACGAGTTCGTTCACCAATATTCGTCTCGAGAGTTTTGTGACCTAGACGCGACGTGGCCCAAAGAATTATGGCAGTGGGCAGAATTAGTTTGACCGACAAGGGGCCCTCGATGCAATGGCCACAAATAAGTCGTCCGGAATTTGTCAGCCGCACGCGAAAAAGTACCTCGCAAAACTCCACGATCTTCCAGCGCCAATAGTATTCTTTCGATTAATCGTATCCTAATTCGTTTATAAAAATCCGATGACCACGCACTCGATTAATCAAAATATAATCCTCTAACAAAATTCATAACAAAACATCGCATCTATAATAAAAAAAAACATACACGCGCGTATAATCATAAAATTTCACATGCACCATCAATTCGTTCAAATAATACGAATTATTATTATTTTCAAAGGTAAGCTTTTTTATGGAGCTCGAAAATGCTCCAAAGCAAAACTTCGCGCCAGGATTTTACGCGATTATTGTCAAGGTATTTCGTGCAAAAAATACAGGCTGACATCCAATCGTCGCGTTTAACCACTTGCGCTATAAAGACGTGCTACGCACGTCGAGATGCTTTCGTTCCAAAACCCCCAGCGACGTGTATATCACGTCTATAGGCATTTGTTGGATAAATAAAAACAAGATGTCCGTCACGTCGGTTAACGGTTAGATATTTTAGGTATGTTGTACGGATTTTTAGGTGTAATGTAACGCCTTACCGCACGTTATATTGTACAGTGCGGCACG
>JBCFXI010002565.1:0-20575 GCA_038496175.1 Ampulex compressa | reverse complement strand
GAGAGCTGATATTGCAAGGCTTGTGTGTGAAAAAGTTCTATTAATTCTACACAGTAGTTTTTGGTTGGTGAAAAACGAAAAACAAAACGAAATGACTTTCCGAACAACCCAATAGTAAGAAATCAAAAACTTTTCGACTTTCTTCGAAAATTACTTCAGAAATAAGAAGACGATAATTTGGACAAAGTTTAGTTGATTTTGGACAACGCAAGTATACAACGCAAGGAAGAGATGGGAAGTGCGTGATCCACCTCCAAAATCGAGTTTAATGCGAGAAATATGTTAGCTGATCCTTTAAATCGGCACAATTTCGTAGATGTAATTCACAACTCTGTTGGAACAGTCACATTTACAAATTATTATAATTATTATATGCATATGCATGATAAGTTAGCAGCTGCTGCTGCAGGAGAACCGTTATAGACTTGGTTATATGTACTATATACTAGCATGTACATATAACCTAGTCTATAAACGGTTCTCTTTGAATTATTATTATTATTGAATTACCGAATTCTCTGCGCACACCTGTCACGCATACCTTCATCTCCATATGTAATTATATGAATTATAATAAAATCTTTAATCTCTTACCACGTAATGAACATTATCTGTTGTTTTTTAAGTATAATATATATGTAAAATTACTTCATTTGCGAAAGGGTGAATTTAATTTAAAATACCTCTAGCTCGCAAAGTTTAACATATTTACAATCAATTTGACAATAATACACACGAACGCATATGTAATCGTTAGATCGTTATCAATGGAAAATAATATGTCGATGCAAGGTGCGGGATGAAAAGAGGCGACGAATGTGTTTAAGGAATTGTGCACGGATCGGTTTGTGCGGCACTTAATGAACATACGATGGTTGAGCTTGACGATGTGACGCAAAGGAAGGAAGAGGAAGCTGCGGGGACTCAGTCGTAAAGGCGGGTGGCGTCGTTTAAATTTGGAGCATCATGGGTTCGGAAATAGACGTCTCTTCTTGCCTTACCTTATGGATGTGATCCCACTTTGCCTTCACTCCGTTTCATGCACTCTTTCTGATCTGCGCCTTCCACTCGGTCAAAGTGACCTCTTTATGTTCCTCCCGCCGGAAATGGCGCTTTCGTTATACAGAAGACGTCTCGCGGTCTACATAGCAACTTACGAATAGATGAATTACGTGTACAAGCCATTCGAGTAGTGAAATAAGAAAAAGTTACGAGATATATTTGTGATGGGCAAAGGATTATAAATAAGAATCACTGATTCTGCAGAGAAACGTTATAATATCGAATAATGTTAAATGGTATCTATACTAGACTGTTAGAGTGTTGGGTAAAAATTTGGAAAGAAAGTGATATTAACTAATACTACTGAAACCATAAATAAGGAACCACAGTGTTTTATCTTATACTTACTTTATTACCCGCCCACTACAGGTTTACATGAAACAGAATTAATTTGGGCTGGTGATCAATGATAATATTCATTATCATTTATCTATTTAGGAATCGATAACAGTTTTACAAATGCATGGGTCAAATCTGTTGTTTTTAAGTTAACGTTGATTTAACACTAGAGCTACTGGCCATTGTCGTAATGTGTTTAAAAATGAAGAAGTTTGAGAAATAAGGGGACAGCTAAAATCAAGTAAACAGATTCAATTAAGTATTTATATTCCTGCAAAAATAATTAAAAATCTTAGAGAATATATCGCTATTAATTTGGTTTATTTGTATACAACATTTGACACTCGTTTTCATCGTTTCGATGATTTTAGTATGAATTTGCCAGTTTTGACAATTTAACTCGCCGTACTATGAATGCTAATCTGTGTGGACAGTTCAAAACATATTGGATGTGCTGCTTTGGTGGATGATGTTGAGAATCTTGCCCAGAAAGCGGTAAATGATACACATCCGGATCATATAAGTACGTCAGATGGCTCATTAAATAATGAGCGTAGCTATACATCTTTGCCCGTGCAGATTATTTCAAACATATTCTCCGAAACATATAACCACTACCTCGTTACTTCCCCGAGTATCAACTGACTAAATTTAATTGACTTATAATACATTTACTCTTTAAATCAAAAATATACCAAGGTGTAACTTTATTGTCAATACAATCCATCGAAACTTTAATTGTTATAATTTTTATTCGAGTCATTTTTATTTACGTTGTACAGTCTTCTTTTGCATTTGAATGTGTAAGAGTCCTTACTGTTTGATATATCAGAGCTTGCTCGTTATGAACAACTCCATGTATTAGAATAACGGTAAAATTTTAATAAGATGTGTGCCCAACAATGTACAATAGTTGCAACATGCGTAATCGTTCCTTCCCGCGTCGGAGCGACACTGAAAGTCGTTGGGTTATTCTAGTGACTACAAGACGACGCTACCGTGTCAGTATGCTATAAAGAATGTTTAAACTATTATTCTGAAACCGTATAATCTGTTAGTGTAATGAAAGCCTCTCGCTGCGGGCAAAACATTCGGCTGACTACAACAAGTTTTGGCTAAGCCTCCGTAAGTCGTCACAAAATAGCGCGGCTATTTTCCTGATGGACCGCCACAGTTGTCGACAAGGCACAACCGTGCTAAGATATTTGTCAACGTAAAGAGTACGATAGGTGAGTAACAGGTTATAGTCATTAAATGACAATGAAGCAATCGCTAGAACGGACTGGTTACAAGAATCTCGCTGTTCTCCCAATAAACGAAGGTGAGACTTCATGAAATGTCACATTCCTTTGCATGCACGTCGCTTCGATTTGTTAATTGTACAATTACAAATTTTCCTAGTATTCATTAAGTAAATTTTCGAGGAGAACTATTTAACGTATCAAAAGACCGCGTAAAATTTTTGTAATGCTGCTACCAAGTACTTTGTCTCTACTTCTTCCATACACGTTATGAATATTACACTCCTATAGCTTAAGAGGTTAACAAATGCTCTATTTCGTTACAAGATATAATTTACATAAAAATGAAATGTAATAATAGAAACTTGAACCTAATTAACAAATATATTTCTACGTAATTATTATATTTGAATGTTTATTATGTGATTGATACTTTAAGCTGTTGGATGATTTATATTTTAGTTACATTCGTTGAAATAAAATATATTTTCTATTAAAACCGGCTGTTCCAATAGTGTACGTAATGTTATTGTTGTGTGTGACAAGTGGTATGGCTTTTGATAAGAACAAAAATCGTCTAATCTTGAAACCTGCCAAGGCTATAAATCATTGTGTTTTCTTTTCAATCAGACGCCAATGCAAATTTTCATGAAAATAACACGACTAAAAGCAACTTTTTCTTCATTGTGCCCAAAGGCGGATTTGTTTCTCAGAATTGGTACAATCTAATTATGAATTATAAATCTTTTATAACTTCCTTGAAAGACAAATTCCCAATTTTGAGATAACATGGCTCAATTTTGAATGACCTTTTTTTTATGGCAAACAATACACGCGTTTTACAATATATGTGGGTATAAATCACTTTCATGCTTAAAGATATCCCTTATTAGATATTTTTGCATCAATTCTGATGACATACTTATGTTTTGCTTTTTTAAAAATATTTCTTTGTAACAAATCATACAAGTTTTTAATCCTTTTTAAATCTTTAACAAAACTTTAAAAATAATATAAAAGTAAATCGTGTAAAAAAAGTCTCAGGTATACGTACTGCGATGCCATCCAATCCAATATATAGCGTAGTCTTGTTAGCCTATCTAATTTATTTCCAGGCAGTTCTCAGGGGCCTGGCCGATCTTCTTCATCCTCTTCAAATGAAAGTGAAGTTGAAAGTGCTGAGCACTCGTCGCTCACATCTTGCTTGACTATCCATCCTAAACAACCTATATTATGCTATTATTATTGTTAAATAAATACAACAACATTAATTTATTTTTATCATTTCATCACTAATTTATATTATATCAATTATATTGATAAATATCTTTAATAAATATTTCCGTACACAGTTACTTTCTAATATCAGTCTGACTTGCGCGTTTCAGATATGTTTTCCATCTATTTATATGACCATCCATATAAATAACAGTATGAACTTAGTCAATCCTAAGTAGAATACGCATATTTCATAAGTACATTGACACAAAACTTATGTTTACGTTACTTTCAGGTTCTTTGGTCATCCCAATTACAAGAAAACCAATATCACCATACGTATATTTACCTTGAGCCATCCAATCGTTGAACGAAACAAAGTCGCATGGCTGCCAGGCTGCCAGGCTCTTTCAAATTACGCCAAGGAGGATCGTAGAAACTGGCACTTTTCCCGAACAATTTTTTCTGCACATTTGACGATACGTTGACGCTTCTTATTTCATACCCTGGGACCCGATTGGACCGATCGGAAGTCGTAAACGGAGCCGGGTAAAGACGCGACGAGTTTGTTTTCTCGGTCCCGCATTCGGCGCGGATTTATGCATTCGTATAATTGGCCAGATGGCTCCGAGTTTTATTTCTGTGACACTAAAATATTACGGTATCCGCTTCCCTATGTCATTCCACGTCTATTTTTGAACGGCAGAAGCTTCTAGGGGCTTTTGACTCCTCCGTTTCATCCTTCGTGTTTTATTTATTCCTTAGCGTCCATACGGACGGTGATCGTCGGGAATTTCATCGGAAAGAATGTTGTCACGGCGTATTTTGTATCGAATCTATCGTGGCCTCCTTCCTCTTCCCGGAGACTTCAACGTCGTTTTGAAATCGTCGACGCGGTTATGGCCGACGAAGTTTCGTTTGCATATTATTCAAAAGCCGAGCCAGTATTCCAAGGAAATGCATCAAGGTTTTTCCCCTTCACGGCCTTATGTCGAGTGTGGCTCGACATTGTATTCTTCGCTGTCGACGCTTTGCAATGATCTCGTGCACGTGAATCGAATAAGCTATTGTCTACTTCTTATTTCTGATAGGAATTTGCGTTTAAATTATGTTTTTCATCCTTCACCGTGTATAGTAAGATTCCGTTGGATCTTACCCTGATTAATGCCGATTCGATATGATAAGAACCTGAAGAAAGCGTTACATATTCCATAGTTAGATGTAACGTGATTTTATTTGAAAACTAAAGTAGTGTCAAGGTTATGGGGATTTCATTCATCATTCTTTAGATCGTACAAAATTAGTGGATATGTAAAAAGTAAAACTAGAACCGACAATTATTTAATGAAATGTAAGAAAAAAAGTGACAAATTACTATAGATAATTTTATGCTATGTATTGCAATATATGTGTTCCGATTTGAATTCTGATTTGTTTAGCGCTTTTTCTTTTAGGAATGCATACTGAGCAAAATGAAGTTGTTTTGAATTTTCAGGTATGACTTAGGCACAAGTTGCAATGCGTGCATTGAATTTCTTTGAACGATTAGCTACCTATTTGCAAATCATTTGCTCGATCCTACTCATGTATCAATATGCTGAAATAAGATTGGGGATTTCCCAGAATATTTTCAGAACGAGGCACACGTTGCATAATTGACATTACGTGTATTTCTACTTTTTTTTACCGCAAGATATTTTTTGCGTGTAAAAATGTATAGTCTTCATTTTATTTATAACCTTCTATCTCCACCCATGGAATGTAATCAATGTATTAAAATAGATAGTTATTCAATAGTGGAACGCGGATCACTGTGTTCATTTTCGGATTATGCTATCTCCATTATATTATAATTAATACGCTTTAGTTCGGCCGTCAGTTATAATACCGCGTTCTATAGGGGTATAAAAATAATTCACGGATTCTGCGTGGTACGATTAAGAGGCGGGCCATTATACGGACCAAAGCTTCACACCTTCGATTTGCAGATAATATTTATTTCTGCGTGGAGTACAGCCAAACCTGGAGATCCGCCAAGGTTTACGCCTGTCCCTAGGACACGCCTCTAATACAGTGAAAAACATATAACTCTGTCATTCTGTTTGTACTGCAATACAAGAGATTTCTTGATGGTACAATGATTAGATAAATTATATTCGGAATTAGTATTTCTAATTAGTGTTCGAATTAGCCCCAATCAAACGAAACGTTGAACTTGCTTATAGACACACTAAATCATACAGTTTTCATTGTTCTTTAAAGATCAAATCCGGTTTACTCGCAGTTACCTTCATGTATGTGGATATATAAAAATCCCACGAGTCAAAAACCTTGAATGCAGATAAACGGCATGCACATAAGAACAAATTTAACCGATATATTGAATGTTGTTGCCTCATATACCTTAAAGCATTATTCTTATTTAAATAACGTGTGATTTAAAATTGTGTTTTTTAATGATCTATCAGCGGCCAAATACTAATAATAAATAAATATTATTATTATAAATATTCAATTAATTACCACTGATTCGTAGTCAAGATTTAATAGATGTTAAACATTTCTTATGTGTAGGCAATCGTGAAGAAAATTCGCGCTATCGGGTAGCTGGACCGGGTATTGAACCCAGGACCTTTCACTTTCCGGGCTATTACTTTACCAACTAATTACTCGGTAATTAATTGAATATTTATAATAATAATATTTACTTATCATTATTATTTGCTCACTGATAGATTCTTCAAATATTTTATGATTCCCGGGCACGTTCCTTAATAAGGAACAACCTTGTACACGTATATCCACTGCGCTTTGATCATAAACGTATGATTTATTTAAGTAGCATTACGATAATTCATAATTTCCCTATATCTCAGTACTTACCTCGCGTCCAGATTTCAAAGGTATTAACATACTTCCCGAAAGCATTATTCACCATCTACAGCGTGTAAGGCTACACCGCACTAATAATACAGCTATCACGTAGATCTATATCGCATAATATCTCAATTCAAGTATTACATACACCCAACGGCGATATAACAAATATACGTACGTGTCAAATTCGAGTCAGACGTCCGAAGCGAAAACTCGTAGGATTATAACAGTTCCTTTTTTACGCAATACTCCAGATAAGATATCGAGCAAGGCCGTAAATCTCCAACGTTCCCAAATCCAATAAACTGCCCTACGTGGTAAGAGTTTTAGAGAGAAATCTCGAAGGGGTTTCCGGTAGGGACGCGCTGGCTCCTTTTTATTTTTCGCATGGGGCAAGAAATTGCCGGAAAAAACCGGCGCGTGGGTGGCAAAATCGGCACGCGATGTCGACGGCGATCTTGCGCTCGCGCGTGCGTCGCGAAGGAGGAAGAAAGAAGGAAAGGGGAGCGCCGTCGTGGCGCTTGCGCGGGACGCGCCGCGACGTCCGCCGACGCCTTCTTGAATGAAACCGTCGCAGTCAGTTCGCATCAAGGCGTCCACCCTCGCTTCCACTTTCACGGATATTATACCCGGCGTCGAGAAGGCGGCCAGTGACTTTCCACGGGATAACCAGCGTACCCCCTTTATCCCCCCCGCCCGAGACGTCCGGAGGCCCCAGGTAGGATCGTCTTTTCCCGATCGCTGCTGGCTGCTTTTACGACTTTCCGCTGTTTTTCAAATTCTCGAGGGAGGGCCGCCCGCGCAGGTTCCTCGGCGCTGAAGCCTCGCGCCATCCACGAAACGTGGGAACCGTAATTTACTGGTTGAATAACTCTCATTGTGCTATCGAATGTTTTTACTATTGGAAAATGCTTATATTTCGTTCATTATTAGGGTACAACTTTGTGTACATCTGATTCTGGATTTAATATCTCGCTTTTGGTGTAAATAGGATTCGAGTTGATTCCAGTTGTCTTGCGACCATTGTTGTAATGCAATGGTTTTGATATGAAATATGTTACACGTTAAGCGGTTTTTACTCAATATAGGTTGGGTCTGAAGTAACAGGATAGTTTCCCTTTTATTTAGAATGACGTATAGTAATCTTCCACCTGGGAGAGATAAAGTTATGGTACTTCGTCAAATATGCAAAATATTACTCTGTATTATGGCTGTTAAAGAAGAAAGTAATTTAACAGTCGCTCATTCGAAAATGCAAAAAAAAGTATAACGGTATTGAGAAAGAAAAGTAAATGGTTGTTATAATGCGTATGTCTCTCTATTTTGTAAAATCATGTACTCTGTATTGCGTTTAATGCAAGCCATTCGCCATGATTATTTGCCCGAAGTTGGAATTCAATTGCAACCTTTGTCCTGGATTTAATTTTCAATTTATGTAATCACAGAATATTTAATTACATGCAATTCTCTTAGCATTAAGTGTTTCGCGCATATAAATAACATTTGCTTTAGGTTTTTTATTATACATTATGGTTGTGATGCTTTCAAAAGTATAAATCGTACCCAAAATACTGTGTACGGTAATGGCGATGCATAAAGTATATCAACTCTTGCTGTTGCAATTCATCTGTCCCGTGCATTATTTACGGCAAAAATAACGCAATAAATTGTGCGATACATAATTCTGCATTCCGCTCTGACACTTTACGCTGCATTCATTGTGTCGTAATTTATATTTTAACAAACAAACGGTTGGCTATTAATTGTCTGCATGTTGCAATATCGTACGTATATACAGATTAAATTCTTCCACCATTCAAAGGCAAAAAGGGTATGCAGCATCGTCGATTACGAGCAATGAATTGAGATCGACGTAAAATTCATAATCTTTGATTCGCCAGTATCGGCTCTTCCTAGTTTGTTAGTCTTTGACAACCTGATAGCCGATTCAAGTATGACATTTTTTTAGTGTAGAACGATAATTACCATTTTATTATATTGGCACTCTTTTATACTTTTGCAGAAACAATACATTTCGGCAAACGTACGGCGATATTCTTTACTATGCAGATATCGTATTATTCTTTGAGTAGGACTACTTTGCGATATCATAATCGTGTTTCAAAGTGTTCTGTAAAAAATATTCTACAAGAAGCATTTATTTTACACGCAAGGCATAGTTCGATCCTTACTCCTCTATTTAGGAGCATATCTTTTACAATAGATTTTAGGACTTTAGCACTTTGTTTTCGTGTTTGTGTAATCTCATGTCCGCAAAAGAAAGAAAACAAATTGAATATATACAATGAGTCACTAGAAGACTAACGGCTTTTTGATTTGCAATAATCATCGAACTTAGAAAGAAATAACAACTGACATACGACAAGTTAAGACAACACATAAGCGCAAAGTTAAAATGAAATTGCCATGCGTTATAAAGAGTTAAATCGCGTAATAAACATATTTTTAGCATTATTTGTTATATACACCTTCTTAACACCGTACTGATTGCCCTCACGGTTTTTTCTCGGCCGCACTCTACGAAAGGATGTTTCGCTTCGCGGATTTTATCGTAAATAAATAATGCCTTACTCTTCAAACTAAGCCTTCAGAAGTCTTTCGAATCTCGTGTCCGGATCTTTCGTTACCACGAATTTCTCTTCTGGATATTTTCTTTCCGGCAAATCGCGGCCGTCCGAATGTATTTGCGATTTTCGCATACGACGCCAACGCAAACAAACCGTGCGTCCCGACTGGAAGAAGTCACAGGCGCGAGGAGATGCGCGCGAGAACAAACAATCGGGTCTTCGAGGAAAGCCAGGGGATTATTCTTCTTATTCTTTGCCCTTCGAACTTTTACCGTCAAAATCGTGTATTTAACTCCTTCGACACCTATATTCGTCACAGTTGTTCTTTGTTATATTATTATCTATCGCTCCTGATGCCATCTTCTTCGTGAAAATGACTGTACATCCACAGAACATGTGTACAATAACGCTTCTATTTGTACACTGTGCAATTCCTTAACCCTTTATTTACCATTGTCCCTTTTTTGAGGCGCTTGTTTCTTTATTTACTTCCACCTAAACAGTGGAACTTTTAATTTTGATCGATGTACCTGAATGTTGTGCCGACTGCTATGAAAGTTACAAACTCCTTACAAACCAAGATAAGCTTACTGTAAGAAATGAATTGATTAGTGCATCTTTTACGTTTACACTTGGCTTTGGGATATAATGGGTTAAAAGCGTATTATTGATTGGCTTGTAAAACCCTAATGTATGAATAGTTTGCAACGTGTCATTCTCTTTTGTGTAAATGCGATGTGTGCAATGTGTTTGTGTTGCAATGTATAAAATCCTTTTGACACCTATGCACGCCATAGTTGTCTTTTATTGTGTTATTTACCGATTCTAATGCGATTTTAACCCCGAAAAAGCTGTACATTCAATTAACACAGGAACATCACTGTCTGAATTTGTACACTGTGCAATTTCTTAAAGGCACATTGTTGATAGACCTGTAAAACTGTGGTATATGAATTGCTTTCAACATGTAATTCAATCCTTCCGTCACCGATATCCGTCGCAGTCATCCTTCATTAATTTATCTATATGTTCTAATGTGGTCTTTGTCACTAAAATTGCCGCATTTTCAAAAAAAAAAAGTGTAGAGTAATTCTCCTTTTTGCGCATTATGGAATTCCTTAACACCAAACCTACCATTTTCTGGACATATTTATACGCAGCGCATATATCCTTAAAGAAAAATATGACGCAGCAGAAATGTCGATAGCTTGATAGAATGATTCACACTCTATTATGAAATCGTACAAAATTCAAAAAAATGCTTCTCTAAAATATACAGTAATTTTTCTAAGAAACCACTGACCGGTCATTTTAACTGATTCGGTAGGTTTAGTGATAAAAGCGTATTATGAGTATATCTGCAAAACCATAGTGTATGAATAATTTTGAACGTGCAATGCAATTCTTTCACCATCTATGGCGGTCGCAGGCGTCTTCCATGAAATTTCTTGGCTTAATGTCGCTTTTATCATTAGAACCGCTATGCGTTCAAAGGATGTAATATATGCAATATCTTTATTATCATTACTGCATGCTCGTTTAAACGCGTATTATTAGTTGATGTTTAGAACCACGATGTATAAACAGTTTTCAACTTGTAACTTAACTCTCGTTTAAAAATGCGATCATAAGTGTCCTTCGTTGGATACCCTGCAAATCCTCATAAAGATTGTAGTCATTTTTATCACGAAAATCGCTGTACATCAAAGGACATGCGTACATTCATAATTTCACTACAATGGCTTTAATTAATTTATTGTCCAATTGCTTGAACGCGTATTATTTGTTGGCCCGCGGAAAGGTATTATGTGGATAGTCTGTAAGGGATCTTTATCGTAGAGAAAGCATAAGAAATGTACAGGTTTCTAGTTAGCAGTTAGGGTTCTGTTTCTCAAATTGCACTGCAGTTTCTTGCACCGGTTACAGTCGTATTTTAGGTTGATGTATGATCAGCTGTACAAGCTTCGCAGGTTCCGACCTAAGGTCAAAACCTTATTTTAGCTTTGCAATGAGTAAAAAAACTGTTACATAATAACTATATACGATTTTGGTAATCCTTTATATTCCAAAGTATATTTTTGATATTCTGCTAAATAATCTACAGGAAGGATCGAGTAAATAATGCGTGTTGGCATAGGAAGTAGGCATAAAGATATGAATGGAGAATACAACAGGCCACATAACCGTTTGTCGAATTGCAAGTGTCATTTACATATTTTTGAAACAAAAATAATGGTTAATGAAATGAAGTACAAACGATGGAGAAGTGGGATTTGCTAATACATAGTATAGTAGCATTAGCACAAAATTGTAAATTCTTCATGCCAGAGAAATATTTAATGATAGATGTGGAGGGATAGGAATTGTCATATGTAAATCATTTATTCTATTATTCGCGCATTATTTCTTCCCTCCAATGCATAGAAAAATGTTGCAGCGGAATGTTGCATGACATAGGGTGGTGAGTAAAACAAATGTAGAAGCTACTACATTAAAAAACCAGTGATGACATCGTGGTATTATCTACGTTCACTTTTTCGTTCACTATCCAACCTTGATATGTTGCTTTTTTTTGCTTTAGTTGTTTTTTCTTGCACGATGCTTGATATTAAATTATTTGTTTTTGCTTAGACAATAAATCTAAAATCTTTTGGATCCATATTTATTAATACTTTTTTTTATTCCTTTTAATCGGTATTACATGCCCCTAAGATTAGATCCCAACTTTTTGGCAAAATCTTTAGGTTGTTGACTAAATTATTTTGACGTGTACTACAAAACATTTAACTAAATTAACTAAATTTTTACTAAAAAACATTATTTAGTCATCGCTAAAAGTACGCAAAGATGGTATTTGAATACATAATCACCGCATATACGTAGGTGTTTGGCCACCACTATAATACTATATAAGTAAGTCTAGATATTTGCTTATATCTCGCGTACGGGATTTTTTTTCCATTACGGTGTCTTCAGCTATTTTTATCCTGAATATTTTCTTTAAGATTTTTCATCGTTACATTCAGGAGCGCGTCGTTACAACGGTATTATTAAAAACAGTCATAGACGTTCTTAATTTTGCCAAGGTTCGAACTTCTCTCGTTGACACTTGAATAATACTGTACGTAAATCTTTAAAGCTAGACTTCATAAAATGAAATAAAAGCGCAATTTAAACAATTCATGTCTCGATATCCAAAGTATATTCAACTGCTATCCACTATAGTTTTCGCGGATAGGTTGTTATAATCGTTTCTGGGACCGTCAACGTGACGTATTATGCACCGGAGATAACAATTGGGCGATTAGATTAGAATCAGACAGTAGTAACGAGCGGTGTCGCATCAGACGTGCAAATTAGCGCCCTCGGTTGACCGCTAATTGTTTGGACAGTCGCTTGCCACGGACTAAAATACGAGCTACACTAGAACACTATCCTCTCCGCTCGTGCACCCAACGATTATCGTGCATCTTCCTCCGTTGCCAACGTAAACTTGCTCGTTTTAAAGTTCCTTTCCAAGCGATTTCCAACGACCCGAGAAAAATCACACCTCCGCACGTTTCACTAAAGTCCGAACAAAGTTCGAGTAAACTAACTGAAATTTATCGGTCCAGAAACGACGTAATCATCGAGATTTCTTACGATTTACGTTTGGTTGGCCAAATGCCCGACGTGGGACACCGATTTTCCGAAGATCCTTGCGTTTTAGCGCTGACTGATTTCTTGCTATTGATTACTTCCTTGCATTTTTCTTTGATTTGAAGACTGTACGCACTTTGCATGCACATTAGGGGAGATATTTTGAAACCATTTTTCTGTGCCAAAGGAAAAACCAGTATTAATATGATTACGATGCTTAGAGGGATTTGTAAAAACTCAAATGCTTGAACACCTAAGATCTGTGTACCACCGATCCTCAACTCCAATTCGCAGCTAATTCTGTGGCGGCCATGTGCCTGCAGTCCATTGGAGCAATATTTGCCACTGGCACATAAAATGTGCGGAACGTTTAGATCTTAAGCATGAGTCGACCAAACGCTGCCTTTAAAGATTTTTACGATCCTAGCTGTCGAGCTACATCGACCTGCTTTTCGTCCAACTTAAGGCAGGTCGCCCCTTGAAGCTAAACCACGAGATGGCCGTATCGATGGACCAAAGAGAACAGACCAACACCGAATAGCGCGAGATCATTCCTAAAACATTGCCCTAAAGTATAATAAAGCTTTTTCGTGCCAAGTAATGCCACATTGGATTTCTTTATATTAATATCAGTCGAGTCGTGGATCCTCGATATGTGTTATGACTATAGTAGAAGACAATGATTTTATATGGATATGTTGGGATTTGTCTAATGATGAATATAACACTATTTTTCTCAAAATATTTCTCAGAACATATATTAAACTCTTATCGTACCGAGCAACTGAATGTTTTAAAGTTCCTTTCCAAGCACTGAATGTTGCGTGTAAACATTATTAGAGATGACAATGCATTACGCTTCTTACAATCATGTAAATCTTTAGCTAAAAGTGTGAGGATGATATGCGTAATATATGACAATGAATTATTAAGTTTTTTTCACTTTTCTAATAACGTTTATCAACATTCTTCGTTCAAATGTTTAGACTGCAATCGAATTTTATAAAAGAATTATATATATCATTACATTAGCATGCGTATAATAATCGTGATTTTTCAGTGTATCAGAAGGCAATCATTTCTTTATTTTTCTTAATATTGATTTGAAGCATTTGTGATTTTTACCAATTAAGGGAGTGCAAACCGGTTATAGAGATATGCCACATTTTCAATTACCACATCTTTCAAATGTACGTCATATATTAATCATCTAAAATGTTATCTCACACTTTCAGCAACTTAGTTACCAAAAGTACTTAAAAACAATAACAAAAGTACTAAAAACGTGATGAACTGGTTGCTAATAATACAAAAATTTCGGAACATGTTCCTGTTTACACGCAAACTATTATATCAAAAGTTCGAAGGGAAATTATTCGTATTAGATCTTTACGGAAAAATATCTGATTTTTTTTAATAAGCAATATATCACTACCCATGAAGTGCAGAAATAACGATTGGATAACATACAAGGAAGTAATGAAGATGGTAATAAGTTATAATTTATTTCTTATGTTCGCTGAATGTTTATGAGTATTCGTAGTATATTTCATTGCACGAACTCGGTTGAAGGTGTCACTCACGATTGGTGTTTTAGCACTTTGTTGATTGTTTATTTCTTCAATTTTTGACATTGCCTGCCGCAACCACCTAATATAGATCTACTTTATAAAAGAAATACCAAAGTACCAAAATTAACATATTCACAATAATCATACAGAAAAATCCAGAAGCTAGGGTATAGGATTGACATCCTTTTCCCTATGTTCCAATATCACATTCCATAACTGGACCGTAATAACCCTTGATTTCAATTTTTTGTATTTTTCACACAAATATTCACTATCTCCCTTTTTTATATATACTTTGTTGCAACATAATTTATCTTTTAGTATTTGAAACAGCTTCAATATATAAGTGTTACCTGCGAGATTATTATTCGAAGTACATTTTATATGCGTTTGATATAACATGAAAGTATCGCTATACTTCATGATATTCCTGCTGAGCATACATTCAGCAAAATATTCTAAAGCAATAAGAAGGTATGAAAAGCGCAATAACATTCTCAACGTAACTACCGCGACCTCAGTTCCGCAATATCCAAACACTATCGCGTAATTTGCGCGTTACAAGAGCCAATATCGTAGTGACAACCTCGTCTCAATTCGACAAACCGCAGTAGCCATTACGACCGTCGGACGAATCCGCAGCGATGGTGCATAACATGTATCGCAAACTTCGGGACTCGCGACAACCTTAGGCATATTAAAGGTACGTACACATCCCGGGTGGATATGACTGAACGTTATATAAGGTGGTCTTAAAATAGCGAACACTCGCTGGACTTTAGCCATGTAGCTCGTAGAAACACTAACGGCCGACACGCTCCTTCGTATAACGCGGCTGCGACGGTTGTATCACGAAGAGCGAGTTAGCGTGGAAAGGGGACGAGTTAGAAGGTACGTAGCCGATGGGAGGGAGTGGATAGACTTGATAAAGTCCGGAAATAAAAAGTATAGATTTCCCGCTTGCACAATAAACATAACTCTTTGGTTTCTTTTTAGTCACGATAAACAGCATATTTTTGAAAAAATGAAGCAAGTGTATTAAATTATTAGAGTCTAGGAATAGAGAAATGGAGCAATAGAAGTGGCAACGTATCGTGTATAATGATACGTGATAAAAAAGTGTTTTCTGTATTATTATTCTATGCTGTTTGGATATATTTATTCTGTTAATAATTTTGAAGTAATATACAAGTTATATACAGGGACATAATCAATTTTGCTGAACTTCATTAAACGATTAATTTTTTTTTTAACGATCGATATATATGAGATTTGTTGTATCAATGAAGTACCATGTTAAAACTATCTCAAGATCTGATAAGATCCTCATACTGGTAAGCCACCTAGATCGTGTTAATTTTCTCTTTACAAGCGTGATTACTAAATCGCTCTTTTCAATTAAATCATCCTCAATGCAGAGTAGTTTCCGGATAACGAGTTAGCTCGTTCTCCTCGATTAACTCTGCAAAATCTGCGCTAATTTCAAAGTAACATTCTGTGCACATGCTTTGTCGTTATATTCAGATTTATATTATGATATTACATATAAATCCATGGGCTACTCGTTAGCCATCAAACGATCCTGTATCCAACCTTCTTCATACCATATTTAAGAATCTTTCTAGTCAACCGGGCAATAGTGCACATTCATAATATTCTCTGCATGGTTCGTGAAATCATTTTCCAGACATTATTAACCACTGTGATGCTGACCACGTTTTACTAAAGGGCTAAACTAAATTCACGCTAATACACGATCATTCGTGCCAAAGCGGCGTGGAAGGAAAAGACTTTCCGGTTCCTTTAAGAGCTTGATATTGTACAGAGAGGTGAAAATAAAACTCTTGTTAAAGTGTCTTGATGAAAATAAAACATTGGTTATACAGATTTAGCGGATCGATTCGTGAAATGCAGGATCCTCACTCAGTACAGAATCCTGGTTCCGTATTTGCGTAGCAGGATGGAGAAAGAGCGACGAAGAGGAACCGCCCGCGAGCGGCCGCCAAACGTCGGACAGATGCGTATAATTTAACATCGCATTAAATCCCGCGGGCGAAAGGGAGATCAGGCGTGGCCTTCGGTCGACATCGCCTTCGGCCTCCACCCCTCTCCTATGGGGTCACTGATCTCCTCGGGCAACTGAAGTTCCCCGGGATATCCCGAAGTTCTCGAGTCGTATGCGCCTGGAGTATCTTTCCGTTCGTTGCACCGAACTTTCCTGGCCTTTGCGTTGAAATCCAAACATCCGACCGGCCGGATCCTACGCCCGTCGTCCACAAGTAGCTGGACACCCGAAAAATTCGGGTACACAGCCTTACTGATATCGCTATAAGGGATTTTGGCAAGACCATGCAGGTTTCTCGCTTGAAATTCGTCATTTGGCAAATCAGATACACCCTTTTATAAATCAAATTCCACCTCTGGTCAATCAAGATTTTTTTCTTCATTCGAGAAGAGTTTTCGTGATTTTGTGCGAGGTTTATTTTGGCTAATTCTTTAACCTATCGAGCTTTTGGTTGATGGGATTAATGGTGCTGTTGGAATTATTATTTCTATGAATTGTAGTTATTATTGCATGGATATGTACGTAAATTTACCCCACGCAGCAGTGAGAGAAGTATTATAGGTTAATTTGTGTATACAGTACGTGTGTATTTGTACGAATATTTTTTATGATATATAATCATTTCATGCCACTTAATGTTAATTTATATCGTTCTATGTAAAGGATTATTACATATATGAAGTATAATTTTTCGATTACGATCATCGCAATGATTGCATCGGATATTTTGATGTTATGAAAAGACTTGAACTGCAAGAGAGTGAATTTGATTTATAAAAAGGTGAACTTTATTTGCAAAAGGATGAATTCGAAGTGCAAAATCGTTAACGATTTTGTCGATTCTGTTTGGACAACACAGATAGCTTATGCCATTCGATAATGGCATAATATTTGCAAGTTAATGCAACGGATTAATGAGAAAAACTATAGTTGTAAGATATTTTATTCATATCAAGTAAGGTTCCAAAGTCGTTTGGGCAGTAATGTATAAGTTGTAATGTATTACTTTGTAGTTACATGAATGCATGCATGATTGTGGCTCTGTGTCGTAATTGATAATTTTATTCAATAGTAATGCATGGATTTTAATATCCAAGAATGTTCATTCAGAGTAATCAACTGCTCTGTACACTTATGGCAATATTGTAATATGTCCAATTCGCGAAATTTCTAGTCATGCTTTCTTTTGCTTCTCGCCTATTCTTTTTATTATATAGTAGTTTCTATTATCTTCTTTTTTATTATATAGTAGTTCTTATTATGTTCTTATTATGGTTTTTATTATGTAATAGCTTTTATTATCTTTTGTTTCAACTTAGTTTAATTCTAGAAGTGCACAATTTTGTTATTCGTTTGCGTGAAATAGGAGAATTATATTTATGACTGTAAGATTCACTACTTTGTCATAATGATTATAAATTACTATATATTATAAAAATCTTAGATCAAGTCATTTTAAATTACGAAAGTCTTAGAATAATGAAGGCGTAAATTATTTATTTTATTGGTTCTACCTGTATGCAATTTTGTGGTTTGGTTTTACGAAGTTCGAACGCTATATCTTAGAATGTAATATTGTGCTTAGCTGTATTTATATTAAGCACGTTTCGTTTTATTCTATATTGGTGATTATAAATGTCTTGGTATGTGTGGAAATTTTATATTGCATTTATCTAAGATCTACATACGTTCTGGTTTCTCCTATTTTACATGCAGGCGAGATTTCCTTATTTATTTTTTTATTCATTTATTTTGTTAACTACGGTCTGCGTTCAGTGTGTATGGATTTCGCAGTATATTAATACACAAGTTTCAGACATTTCACGTCGTTTGCTTGATTTCTACTATATATTATTTTCCATTACCGAATAGGCGAACAATTCTACTATTCGTTTATATAAGATTGAAAAATTTTGTCTACGTCAAAAATGATTCTGAACGCTTTGCATAAAAAAATGTGTGTCTATGTGTGTATTATATACACTCGTACAAGAATTGTAAGGGTATATTACTGCTAACCTAAGCTTTTCATTTTGTGGTCATAATTCATAATTCAAAATTACTTGTATGAAACGTTTTGCAAAATAAAGAAAAGACGTATGAGCATGGAATATAGTATTATTCATACATCGTTTATTTTTAAAAATTTCAATATATGCGTAATCGAATATTTGTTATAATATTTATATTCAAATATTTTATATCAAAATATAAAAATATTACACATAAGGACTGTTTTTTGTCAAGGATTGTAAATCGAGGTTTTTACAAAAATTACATTGTTTCTCAACTTGGAAAACTAGTCGTTATGGTGACATTGCGGCGTCCACCGTAGGATCTCGCATGCCGCGATACCCGACGTAAGCGTTGGGAATATTTTGCTTCATTAAATAACCAACAGATCAACGGACAGCTCTCCCTCGTGTATTTTAGACTTAACGGATGTGCCAAAACTTTGGCGCAGGATATTGTAAAGCCGCAGTGAAGAGATTCTATGTTGCACGCGACTCAGCTTTATGCAATACCTCAGATTTACTTCAGTCATATTACATTATATTAAATTAGATGGATGTGAACCAAAATCATATTTGCTTTGATGTTTCGATGCTGAATTTCATGTCATCGTGCTTTCCTTCTTCATGCTACAACCTTCTATCTGTAGTATCTTTTGATTGAAAAATATTACATAAAAGCAGTGTCTTGAAATTGAACGTTTTAAAGAAATAAAATATGCATGCCATCATTTCAATGTACAAGAAATATTGACATTGTCAAAGATTTTTCAGTCATAATATTTATTTAAATAATAGATCAAACAAATGCCAGATAATTAAAACCATGCTGATTTTTCTCATTTTTGTTAATGATCACTTCGATACTTTGTTGTCGCCTCGTTTTTCTGGAGTACAATGGAATTTGAGATTAAAATGTAAATACAGGGACATTCTATCAGATATTTATGAACTCTAAATGTGATTATTTTTCATTTGAGGGATTTGTTAATTAACATTACTAATTGGTTATTGTCCTAATCATGTATTTTTAACATTACCCAGTAATATGTTATTGAAATATTCGTATTAAAAAATCCCAGTGCTCGTGTATTTAACTATATTCATTTAGTACAAAACTAAATATTCTTCTGATTAATTAAATTTAATAATGTCATTTCATTTCTTGGAATAACCGTTTGCTAAAAATTAGAATACATTTTTGGGCTGCTTATTCTCTTCTTGTTTTTATAACGATCGAATGCAGTAACGTTCTCGTTAGTGAAAAAATCATATTTTATGTTGTCACAGCGGAAAGAGTTTTATACGTTTTATATTTTTTGATGAAGAGGTTTTCATAAACGGCAAAACGTTGATATTTTTTATAAACATCTTCCTACATGAATAAACATGTCAGAGCATTTTTTCAGCATGGGTTAATGTAGAAATTCGAAGGCACATAAGAGTAAAGTCTACATGACAAATAATTTTGCGGGTAAATGTTCTATTTTGAGCAGACAAAAATATTGCTAAAAGAAAATATTATGTAATCCAATTATTGAAGCGATTCATAATTTCATGCGCACTTTGGGTGGTCCAATTTGTAGCTAAGAACACGTCCGGCTTCGTCGACAAGTTGTATTTACTTTTCCCAGGGTAAGTAATAACAGATGTTGACGTATGATATATATATATACCGATATGTATATATGTACCGGTATAAAGTGAGCGTTTTTTTGTGAAAATGAAACACTAATTTTGAACGGGAAAGTAAAAAAATTTTATGCAAAGTATCGACCATTGCTTTCTACACATATTCACCACCTTTCTGGCAATTTGTGGATACTATAGCAATAGAAATGTTCGTCTTTTGAAGCAAACCAATCAGACGCCCAATTTTCAACTTCTTCGTAGGAATCGAAGTGCTGCTCAGCCAATGCGTGTCCCATCGATGAAAACAAATGGTAGTTGGAAGGGGCCAAGT
>JBCFXI010002564.1:0-20604 GCA_038496175.1 Ampulex compressa | reverse complement strand
TATATATATAGAGCAAGAAACGTACAAAGCTGTACACGATGAAACTGATTGAAACGTACGCTTTACATAAAAAATTCGCAGTGCAATCTGGACATTCCACGTAATCTCCGCTGAATATTTTGTATACGGTTTTTTTGCCACGCTTCGTATACTAATTTTGAATATGCTTACTTCTGCAACGTGTACATTTAGAATTATGTTAATGGAATTTGTATTTCCACCAATCATTCATGACAATTCGTCTTTTGTACAAGTCGTTATTCGGATGATTATACAGAACGTATATACGCATATAGCAGTACCGTTTCCTGAATCTGAGTGTTTCCTGCTTCTCTCAGGTGATCGTTCTCGTAACGATAATGGGGATGGTCGTTGGGTACAGGAATGGAAGGGCCACTAGTGCGGCGTCACCCTTCAGTACGGACTTTCCACCCTATCCAAGCGGCCGACAAAGCCCCCCTTTTCAGGTGAAAGTTTGATTTTCAATAATATCGTTTCTCATTTATTTTTTATATTTTAATATTTTTTAATGGATTTTTTTTTCTTTTCAAATTCATTTTTGGCACTGACTGCTAAGATTATTTTGTACTAGGAGCTACTGTTTAAGGTGGGTTCCGAATCACTAGAGTTAGAGTATACGTAATCACATGGAAAACATGGGGTGATGGGCAGGAATTGAACCCGGGCCTCTCGCGTGGAAGTCTGAGCTTTTATGCACTACACCACTTATTTAATAAATGTTATTGCTCACCAATGATAGTTACGATATAGCCATTCATTACTAATCGTGAGAAATTAGTTTATCCGATTACTCATCGATATTTATAAAGCTGTAAAAGTACAACAGTAATGATGAATGTTGGTATATAGACATTGATTGATTTTAAGAGATAAACGTGCATATATTCTGCGTATATTACCACGCAAGAATATATTTGATCCGCATTTATCCAAAAAAGACCAAAAAAGACCAAAAAAGAAGAATTTATCAGTATTATTCTTCGTTACCGTTATCCACTGTGTTATTAACATTTTCGTTCGTCGTTATAAACTGTTATATTTAGGACCTTCGTCCCTCCTTCCGGGAGCCTCCAATCAGCCACGAACGATTCCGAACCTACAGACAGCCTGGACTGCGGCAGGACTCGCCCTACGATAGACAGTCGCCCTTCAGAAATCAACCGAGAGAATATCGAACCTTCAAGGAGCGTCCGTTCTACAGCGACCAACCCTCTTATAGAGAAAACTCAGTGCTGAAGGAATCGAGCTTCGACTCTCCTTCTTTCAAAGACTCCTCCTACACCGGCCAGTCGCCTTTCAGGGATCAACCGCAGTCCTTTGGTAGTTCGATATCGTTCAGGAACGAGCAGTTCGTCCGAGATCGGCCGTCCTTCAGCGAACAACCAGTTTTTCAGCAGCAGCAAGCAACTCAGGAGGAACTTCGATCCTACTCGGACTCCCCGTCAGCGTACCGAGATGAAACCTACGACAAGCCGATAAACTCTTACCGGGAGATCGATCAGCAGGAACAACAGACTTCACCCTTCAACGGAAATTCCGATTACCTGAAATACGGTGAGTCGTGCGAAAGTTCGTTTTTTACCGCGATTAATGAAGTGGTTTTGTGTGTGTGTGTGTGTGCGTGTGTGTGTGAGAGAGAGAGAGAGGGCAGAGGAATGGTTTGAAGTAAAGCTCAGAAGTTTAGTGGAAGGTGATTTATTCCTCGCGTAGAAAAATAAATTTTCGATGCCCGAAGGCTGCTTTAGCTTTTTTCTTGAATATAGGAATTGTTTATACGGTGAGAAAAGTTTCTAACCTTTTTGAAATCACGTCAGAGAATGCGTTGGCTCGTCTTTCCGTAAACAGGGTATTCTTATGCTCGAAATGCGCTTTCCCTTTTTTAAATCGCTCTTTTCTGAGAGCCGCAGGCAAACCCTTCGGCTCGCCGCAAATTACGGTTTTCTGGTAGTGGAGGAGATGCGTTTTACTTTTCAGGGAATCACGGCTTTGGTTTCCACTCGATATCCGCGGTTTCCCCTTACGTGAATTCCCTGGCATTGAACGAGGAGATGTCTACGACGACAATGCCGTCAACGCCACCGACAGCGACTCACAAGCCATTACTGCAATCCACTGTCTCTTCCACCGCCGCGGCCACCACTGACGTTCGTGCGTCTGCGAACTCAAACCCGAAGACCTCACCGACAGAATCATTACCTTCGCGGCCGAAGCAGAATGTTAATTCCATTACGGTGAGCGACATTCCGATAGCAGTAAATGCTCGCTCAATCGCAACCCTGCGGGTTATGTTATTATCATGGTCGATACGAGCTGGATCATTTAACACCAACTCTACCTATTGCCTTGATAGAGGCATTTCAGTGTGTTAAATATGTCCTTAACACGATCTCGAAGGTGAATGCTGGAGCATTCGTTTTCAGGTTGACGCGATATAACGTGAAGATTAATCCGTATCGGCATAGATGCTACAACGTTTATTGTAAAAAGCGAAATGTGATACCGCGAGCATCAATGTCTCTGTGTACCTAAAATTGGGATGCCACGATTAATTTAAAAGTTAAATCAACCGTTTTTTACTGTGACTCGATCAAATTTTTATTGTCCGCGAGCGCGTTAAAGGAAAGGGGGACGGAGGAAAAATGCCAGGGTTGAATTGTATAATTAATTGTTGGAAGAAACTGATTATTCAAACGAACGTTTTAAATGACCGTTTAAAGCGTCGAGTGAATTTCCACGGGAATATATGAGAGAGTGAAACTATTTATTTCGAATTAAAACTACTCGATGCGGGAACGATAATTCGTTGAATTGTTGGAAATGTACGTTAATGTGAAGGCACCGGTTTCAGTGAAAGCCAGTGATATTTCTTACGGAATGGCGCATTTAATTGGCTTGATTCCGCCAAACAATATAGCGCGGCAGAAACCACGAGTTGAGTTTGTTACAGCAGCGTGACATCCTGAGAGAAACCATATGTATGTAAATTTCTCACGTTTCCTAGCACGTACATATGTTCCTGAAACCGCGATACCACACACACCGTGCGTGTCTTTGTTTAACTCTATATAGCCTAATCTAGCTATAACTTTATTTCCATTAGACTGGTAGTTCGCATCTTATTCAAATCCAACATAACCGCCATATCGTATAATTTTTTTCTTTTGGACAGAAGTCACTGTAGGTATTGCGATTAATATATATATCGTTTAAAGCACGTCATAAATTACGATGGCTATACACGTTATAATTAAATCTTTTATGTGTTTTTGCAATATCAGTTTATGTGTTTAATTATCGCGTATTTATTTTTCAAATAAGTACTATGTACGTTAAACTTATTTGTAGTAAAATAGGATTGTTAAATTCTAATACTAAAGGTGACTTGGAATCATAGATATCTAGTAGGCATGCCAGATCGTATAATTGTTCGATGCATTTGAAACTCCAAGTTTGCACGAGTGCACGATCCCTTATTTTCTGCTCTACCATAGAATACAATAATGTATATTCCGTTTCTAAATATTCTTCAATGCTCGTGGAGAACTTTCAAGAAGTCAACGTCATAATCTCTATAATTAAATTCCCTCGATCTAATAATCTCGTTAATTAAGCGTCTTTCGAAAGTTTACAATTATTTCCAGCTGGCTGATGCTCCATCCACTGCATCTACCGAAGCAGCATCGCCCACGCCGAAGCAGTCTTCGAGCATAAGTCATACTTCAACAGCTTTGACCACCGTCTCCGGCTTGTCCATTATTCCTACAAAAGCTCCTACCTTCAACTTGGACGAGAAGTACGTAATAGCGGTATAAAAATCGACTTTAAGCTCGAGGCATGCTCTTTCAAGGCATGGTCTTAGAACCGCGTTTAATCGCAGCGTACCTTTCAATGGAACCCAACTTGTCCGAAGCACCTACCGTGTACGTGTACTCGACATTTTGCGCAAAAACAACAACATTGACGTTTCTGCTTCGGTTTAATACGATAAAAGTATTAAGCCTTGACGCACCGATAGATTATACGTAATTACTCGTGCATAAATCCGATTTCAATATGAGCCGTCAACAGTATCCGTTCGTAAATTCGTTACGCGTGTTGTAATACAACTACGTCAAAATGAACTGATCAATGATTTATTCAGGATATTGACTCGCCAAAGATATTCCTCGGGTACTGTCAATCACACATCGCCGAATTCACATGAAAATTAGACAGGCGTAGAATCGTTTTCCAATACACATTCGAACTCTTAACAGTGCACATTGATATACTACTTATGCGCGTGTAATTTCAACGACAGCGTAACTGAGGAGCTTCGAATATATATCGCGAACTGCGACGATAGAAAGCGAGATTTATTAGCTACATACAGATACATCAGATTCCCGCTGTGTCGCGTTTAATATCCTTAGAAAAACTACTCCAAAAGCTTCTGCTTTCAGCGCTCTCTCGGCTCTTCAATTCCCAACGAGCAAGTTCAGCGACTCAGCGACAGTCCCGTCCTTCCTATACGTACCGGGTGACATGAACAGCAGCATTCGGGATTCTCTGCTGAACTACCTGCTCGCGGAGAACACGAAAAACTCCCTCAGAGTGAGCGCTCAGAACGCCATGTACTTGCTGCCCAATCTGCAGAGCAGCGGCATCGCTGGTAACACCGAAAGCACCGACTTGAACAACCTCCTGTCCGAGGGAGCGAAATCCACCCTTAAGGACAGCATACAGAGCACCTTTCTGAACTACTTCCTGCAGCAGCAGGGCCAGAAAGGCCTGTCCTTCCAACAGTCTTCCAATCCCGAGACCCTCAACTACGTACCATTGGCGATGGCCGAGAGACCCAAGTTCTCCCTACCAAGTATACCGATCGCATCCCTGTCAGCGGTTTCCCGGCCGCTGCAGACCGTAAACTACGTCTCAACGAGCGTGCCAAGAGTCTCCTACCTGACCCAGGATTTGCCCAGCTCGTCCAGCCTCGCGTCAGGTACGCCCGGACCTCCTGGGCCGACGATAAAATTCGAGGAAAACCGCTCCCCGATCGGCCCTGGGCGTTCGTCTTCGCGGAGCCGGGGAAAAAAATTTAATCTCCCACAACTCGAGCTCCGTGCATCGGCTCCGAATAGCATCACGTTGCGCCCGCCTGTATATCGCAAATTTTACATGGCACCGGCTTCTCCCCCGAACTGCAATCGATTGGATGCCCATAAATGTTACGAGGAGCGATCGACCACCGTGAGCTCCGAAAGTTATTACAAGGGCGTAATGGTGGATCCCGGAAATGCGGGGTCTACGTGAGCACGCTCGGTTGAAAGTTCGCAACACCCTCGGTATTTCGGATGAATCGAGATTAGCTCGAGTGTAAATTGGTACTTCGATATGTACCTTGGGAAACTGATTTTTCTCCTTGAGGATCGTGGAGATCGCATGAAAGCGATGTATCCGTAATTATTGTATATCGCGATATTGCTTGGGATTGTGGAGGTTTGGTTTACACTTTGTAAAATGTGTTTTCATCGACAGCAGGTTTCCTGCGTATAATTTGGTGCGATGACTATACCAGTGAGTGTTTTCGGAAGAGAGGTTTATACGAGTTTCCGATAGGGTATACTAGTAAATAATCCAACGAACTTTCGACCACAAGCCACGCTGGTTAATATAGAATCGATCGTGAATAAACGATTCTCATCGTACTATTCGAGTTTCTTCCTCGAATTTATTGGGTGTTATAATAATTCGTAATCCATCTCACGGGCTATTGTGAGTTCGTGTATATGGGAAATTTCTTACCTCAGGCTCGACACTGTCTTCCGGATTGTCCTCGGATATACGAGGAAGCCTGCCCACCAGTATACACGGCAGTTTACCTACGAACATAGCTGGTGGCCTATCTGCGGGAATACCTGACAGCATGTCAGCAGGCATACCTACGAGCATACCAACTTTGAACCTGGGTCAAAGTTTCCAGCACATGGGACAAATGCGACAGTTTGAGACGCCGAGCAGCTCACCGTATTCCACAGGTATCTTAACCACTTGATTACCGATTTAATTAGAAAACATCCGCCAGTATGGATCCGATCGTAGGCAGACGATAAAAATCGCAAACGTAAAAAATTCCGGAATATATCTAAGCATTTCTAATTCATCGACACCCGCGAAAAACGTGGAATATTTTGCTCATACGCAAATAAAGTAAGGAATCTTCACCGCGTAATATTCCACGAGCAGAGAGCAACATGGATTTTACCGTGTACTTTTCAATACACCACGATCCAATAAGTGTAAATAAAAACCAGGTGTTCCTGTATCGCCGTACAAAGGACGTAAATAAATGTTTTAATCGGCCAATCGTAATTCCCGTTACACCAGCCAGATTCCGCACCGTATAGTTCGGCCCGTCGGGCCTAACTCACCGAGCACAGTCGAGCGATTAATTGGCTATTTAAGCTGCTATTTTGTTCCCAGTATCGGCCGATTCGCCGTTTCACGGTTTCGCGCATTAAAGCGTGGAACGTATTTTGCAGGATTGCAGCTGCAGCTGGGCGGTTTCGGTGGGATAGATTACGCCTTACGGCCGAATAATCCTACCCAGCGGCCAATGGCGCTGGGGATAGCAAAAGTGGGCTTAAGTCTCCCGGAATTACCCCGACCGCATGTTCCCGCATTTGCAAAGGTAAATTTTCGCCGGTGTAATTGCATCTAGGCGGACGGGACCTCGACACTGCTTTTACACGTTGGCCGGTAATTTGTGGACTGCCTCAAGGATGGTTCTGTTCGTACCTTTGGGCTGATTTCATCATTTTGCCTACGGTGTCGAGTCTAATTTCGCGAGGTTCCCGAATTTATCCACGGTCGAGTACAATGTGCGATTATCCGGTGTTAATTTCAATGGTTTCTATAAGCGTTCCTAAGCGACACAAGAGTTCCTGGTGTGTTTCAATGTGAGTTAACAAAACTAAGGTATATAACGCGAATAAATGCTTTGAGGGCTTTGTGCTTAATTTCGCGATTACTAAGAGTAAGGTGTAATATTTTTTCAGAAGTTTCTTAGGTGTGAAATGGTTATCTTTGCTGGAGGTATTACGTTCATAAACGTGCGGTACGGTAACGAGTCATCGAGTCGTGAAATTTCAGCGAGCCTAATAAGTTGACTCAGGCGGGCTTCAGAAATCGGAAGTGTCGAAAAGTTTCTTCATCCGGGAATCGTGACATTTTAGAAATGTGCATTACAAAGTTTATTTCTCGTTAGTATGCGACAATATCTTTACTACCTTCAGTTCCCTGGGTATCAGAAGGTTGTTACATTTACTTTTTGAAGAGCGTCACACGGTTCGGACATTTTAATCATTAATTTGATATCGCCACTTAGCACGCTGCTTGTAATAAGACTTCTATTTTCTTAAAGTGCGGAAACGTAAGGTTTCAACATTGAATTAATTTTTTTTGTTTAAATTCATTATTGACCCCGACTGCCTACTGTTTAAGGTGGGTTTTGAACCACAAGAACTACGGTATACATGATCACGTGGAAAAATCAGAGGTAATGGGCGAGACTCGAACTCGAGCTCCTGCGTGGAAGTCCGAATTTCTATTCACTACACCACCGTAGCTCTAAAACTTGGTTAAACTTTGAAGACTTATTTAAAAGTCACTGATGTTATAATTCAACGTTAAAATGACATTCCGATCTTAATTCTCTTGTGTACTCTAGGTGGTCCATAGAGTTAAAGTTAGATATAAGTGGAAGTGGGGAGCTTACACCTAGCACGTTTAATCGATATCTGGATACCTTTAAAGAAGCATTCCATATAGAATGACCGCCTGTTAAATCACCTTTTGCACTAAATCACCAGGTCGCATCTAAGTCATATGCTAACAAGTCCATGAACATGATTGTATACTTTCTGAAATATTCTTGTACATGTTCTTATACATTCTTATACATTAATATTCTTGTACATTAATGCTAAATAATCGACTGAACACAAAACTTTGCGCTTCCTTCAAAATGCAAATATGGTTTTATGACCAGAGTTGTTTTATAAAAAGGACCTATAGCTTTGCTAGTCCAACTTCGTGTTAATAACATCACGTACCGTATAGGCATAGACCTTGCAACGACGATAAATGGTTAATTGTAGGAAAAAGCATAAACCTGAATTTTCACGATGGTAATACGGCCGTAGTTATCGTGTTTAATAAGGCCTCCTTAACGGTTATGTTATCAGCACCCACCAAACCTGGCACGACGCCAGCTGAAGCGTCGTTGTTTTAAATGTTGTTAGTAAAACTATCCAATTTCTGACTGTAGATTTCGCAAAAAAAGAAAGGTGAGAATTAGCTGCAAGCCGAACGACGCAAGTGTCCGCTTTTAAATAACAATTTTTACTTTTATTTTTATTATTAAGATACCACGTGGCCTCAAATATTTACGATTACGTACATTTGCTTCTAAAAGCTGTCGGAAAAATATTGCATCCATTTTAGTTCGAAACCCGAAATTCAAATGTCGACACTTGCAACTGGCATTGCATATTACTAACAACTCGCAGCGCTTCCAGATAGCTAATAAATTAAAAAAATCTTAATTCTTCGTTTCTTGCGCCATTAAATTAATCGATTAATTGCATGTATTATACTTGCTTGGAGACCATATGCGTTCCGATAGAATTATTTTTTTTGAATACGACTCCGATCGATCCAAAATCAACGTCTTTAACAATTAAAAAAAAGATAAAAACGAACAGTAGTATTTCAAATTCACAGTGCGCGAGATATAAAAATATACTGATACAAGATTTTTATCTAATCTCAATCTACATAACGAGAAAATCAAAATCTAAAATTTCGTGTATAAAATAATAATTAAAAAAAAGCACATTCAGGTCAGGTCTCGTCGTCATCCTGGTACAGGACTGCTCATAAATCGCAGAAAAATTTAGTTTGCTGCTTGGTCGTTGTTGTTTTAACAGCGCGGTGACGCAGGTGCCTTTTCTTCCGCGGAGAGTAATATAGAAAAGACGAAGGTAGGCAGAAAAGGACGGTGTACGTCTTCAGCACTCGCCCAAGTTTCTTATTTACATTAATTATAGCCCGAGAAGTTTCTGGGCCGGCAGTCGGCCGAGAAAGAGCCTTCCACAGGAATCGCGCCAACAATTATTTTCCCAGCTGGTGATTAATCGCGAAGGATTTAAGACCAAATGCAACTGGCCCTCAGCCAGCTAGGTTGTCGTCGCGACTTTTGCTGCACTGAGAATTTTAATGGGGCATTAACCTGTGGCGTTCGAGCGATGACATTTAGATTTTTAACAAGTTCCCCAAATTTTCAACGATTCGAACACGCACAGTCGAATACGCTCATACGATCCTGTTCCAGGCAGGAGAGATTTATTATCGTAATTAGTTTTAACGTGTTCCCTGGAAATTTGATGCCCTAAATGGAAAGAAAGCAATTTTCCTCTCAAACACCTCCTGTATTCCTTTTTGCCAGCTGTTATTCCTGATCAAGGCTTTGAAATTTATGAAGACACTGCCTTCTGATCGCATGTCTGGCTTTGTTTTCTTTGTAAATAATTATATTGGACCGGTTTAACTCTTTACTTCAAAAAAACTTCATGCTATTAGAAGTCTAATGTGTTATTTCTAAAGATTTATTGATTTATGTGTAACTTCAATAGAACACAATTAAGTTTCGGTTTTCATAATAACATTGTATGCAATACACGGTAATATGCCTTGTTGGATGTAGGTCATACAAGACTTAACGTTTTCAACAGTAATATGAAAAGGTAGAGAGACAAATTTTCTGTCGTTGATTGGGTTTGGTCAGCATGCAAATTTTCATATGCATCTCCAAAGGCCTTTACGTTTCGTCCGCTGATATTGTGACCACCAGGGTTTTTTTTTCAGCCTGTTTGCAACGTGTAACTTTGTTGCACCCGGTGGTCATGTGAAAAAGTTAAAAAAAATGTCCGTGTTTCAGATTGGATTCGGTCAACGTCTATGGTAGCCGAATTTATCGGCTTTCGGAATACATAGATCAAGCACCCTGAAAATCTGACTCGGTCAGTGTAAATTACCAAAGGATGTCCGTCGATTTGCTGGAGCAATAACCACGCGAAAACTATGCTTTACTCGATAATTGTGATCATGCTCTTAGTTCTTAAATGTAAACTTGTAATATAATATAAGATGTATTCGAAGAAATAACATTACGTTTTTAGACATGGCACTCTCGTTTATTCACGCAGTATCCTATGTCCTTCTTGGAATCCCTCAAAATTTGTAACGACGGAACTTTATACTTTATTCTGCAACGGCGATATAATTTGTTGCGCACAAAGTTAATCAGAAGTACTTACCACTTTCAATCCACATATAAAATATGTTTCCAAATAAACACGATCCAAAAACAAAGTATTTCAATCGAACAATAAAATACGTCGCGAGCAATAAGAATGTGTTGGTCGATTTTATGACGTCTTTCATCTCCTTTGTTTCCTATAGCTCTTTTCAAGAATCATGTGACTATAAAACCTCGATATTAAACCATATACGGAAACAGATTTTCACCAAATACAACTCATCAGTCTTTCATCGATAAAAAGGAATGTAAAGTGTAGGAATGTTATCGTACAACTTGCTCTATCAAAGTACAGAAATCGGTATGATTCATCCGGATAACATCAGCGATGCTGATATACATCGGAGATTTGGAGGTACACGAGCATGTAAAATCCATCGAACGAGAAACATAGATCGTAAAAGTTAGTGAATCAAGATCGGCACTCACTGGCTCCAAAGGAATATTTGCGAGGCGATACCACCCTATCGGTTATCGGGTCTCACTGGCCTCTGTTTCGCTTTACCTCGTCCTCGTACCTTTTCCCCTCTTTGACCACACCTCTATCGACTTTCTCGCCCATTCTCTTGCCTTAATGCACCGCAGGAGCAACAATTCTTGGCACCTCTCGCGATCGGTACTATTGGAACGGTTGGGGATGCACTTTATTCAGGGTCTATCCACAAAAGGCGGCGTGAAACGATTTCGTTGCAGATTGGATTTAGTTACGGCTCGTAGCGGCTAACCGTGGTCATTGTCACGGTAGATTGCATTAAGTCTGCCAAGTCTTAAACGTATACCCTGATTTTGGAACTGTAACAAAGTCTGGGGAATAAAGTGCCGTGAATCTCGCAGTGAGAAGAATAAAATCAATTTGGCCGAAAGGTGTACGAAACTTATATGCCGATGCTTTGTCGTCCGCTGCTGTTTCGTAACGTATGTATCTGTTGATTTAAAAAATGTAGAGTTTATCGATGCAAAACGATCATTTTTGTTTTGTAACACCAGAAAACGAGAAGTAATGGTAGATCAAAGGATATACGAGAAGGGGATTTATGAGAAGGGTCATTGATGATGCTATAAAAAATAAATTATATACTTACTGACATGTCACGGAAATTTTTTAATTTGTGTCAGTTCTATTTTGACGTGTAGAAACAAATTTTTAAAACGCAGTCTTGTGTGAATCGATATATGTTTATTGTGTCATATTTATATAACAACTATTTAACTGGTGCATATAACAGGAACGATGATGTAATATCCCTTTTTCGTGTTCTGAAGATTTGACGGCGATAGCCCGGAACACGCTACATATCTGGCAGAGGTATCGACAAATTTGACCTGAATCTCGCCGTTAATCGCGATTATGTGGAAAGGATCGCAAAAAATGCAGATCGATGGTTCGCAATCACTCCAAGGAAACCGATTTTGCTTCCGCTGCAAGAGGGATTGAATTTTAGTGGTATGCCGGAGCACGCGTTATTACCCGCTGTAATATAATATTTTCTCCCGATAAAAGATTCCTGCAAAGATGTCGGAACGTTTAATTTTCTCTTCCGCGTTTTAGTTTTAATACTCCTTATTTTCCCGGAGGGCCGTGGGAAATCTTACTCCCGCTAAACGATAATTTGTTATTTTTATTTCGCTCCATGGCGAGAGCTCATGAATTTTAGTTGGTCAAACTCTTAATTCGTCTTTCCTGAGACTTCTTATAATTTATTCGCGCTTGCGAGCTTTCCTCACGGTAGAAACGTTTAAGAAAAACATTACGAACATAAATCCTTCGTACTTGTCACTTGCGAATTTTTGCGAACTTAGGCAGGTTATCGCTTAAAAAGCGTACAGTATAAATTAACCCAGAAATAGGAGAGTGAGTTGAGAAATATTTCAACGAATCATAGCAGTAGGATCTAGTCTAAAACGAAAGTATTATTCGAGGACTTACCTTCGATCAATCCATCCTCTTCCCTCTGCTTTAAAATGATCACAAAATTCACGAAATAACTTTCAAGTGGCGCATTTGGTTTATACTATTATTTATTCATTTCAACAAGTGTCTCTGTGTCCGCGTATTCGTGTACCGTGTGAGTATGTGTACACCGTGTCTCTTCACGCTCGTGAATATGTATATGTATTGCCCCCAGACATACATCTTAGGTATCGTCTTGATTTTTTTTTTCCTTTTATTTTATTCTGTCTCGCTTAGTTTCAGCAAACTAAAGGTTCGTCCTTACATCTATGCCCTGTATAGACCATTCGTAATGATAATTAAGAAATTCATAGGAAAAACCTAGCGCCCGCTCTCTCGCAACCAGAGTCGGCACACACTCCATTCGGACATGTTAACATTCCGCTATTCTAATTCTTTCACGCTCCGGCGACGATAGATTAATCCATTAACCGCGGAAGACGAGTTGACTCGCCGTTTAGAATACCTCAACTTCCGGCACAACGATTTAACTGGTAGCAAAGGTTCTACAATTACGCTTATCGAGAGGAAGAGGGATGGGGAGAAAGAGAGAGAGAGAGAGAGAGAGAGAGAGAGAGAGAGAGAGAGAGAGAGAGAGAGTGACAGAGGGAGAGAGGGGTGGTGGAGAGAGAGAAGGACAGTAAGCGTATTCCTTGTCAGTTACTTCGACTACGGGAGTACTATATCTTGCTATGCATCTCGTTGGACAGTTTATTGACACTTTTGCGACCGTTCCTATCTACTAGTGTACGTCTAGCGTACATTCAGAATTAGTTCGTGTAAATACAGATACGGTGTAGAATAACGGATCGCACATGGTATAAAGTAAGATAATAATGCGACCTATGGTACTGAATTAAACATACCGAGTGAGAGTAAAAGGAATAAGTGGAAGGATTGAAGCACATTTTTCAATAATGACTTATAAATGTAGATATATAAAAAATATACGTGCGTATACGAAGCTACTAAATACTTATGTCCGACAACTGACAAGAGAAAGATGAATCGCGAGTATCGATACGAAGTTGCGAATATGGAAAAGAAATTAGGTCGGTGTGTAAGAAGGAAGAGGCAGATGGCGAGAAAGAAAACTGCATTTTCAGACAATCACAGCATTTCCTCTATCTCTTTACTTACACGAATGTATACGCGGAGAAGCGTTTGTCTTCTCTCACGAAGGAAATTCTTCTTACAGCGAGCTTTAACCCACGAAAAACCGTAATGGCCCGACGCGATCCATCAGCTTTAACTTACAAAAAGACGTCACGCTACGTCACCGGTTGTCAATTTAAACTTACGACAAGAAGTAGTATTACGACATCGTCCATCGGCTTTAACTTTAAAAAGGATGCGATACTCCAACCCCGGTCTACCAACTTCGACTCGCAGAACGACGCGGCGCCGCGACATTGCCTATCAACTTTAACCAGCTAGAAGACGTATATACGGCGGCCGGCCATCAACTTAAACGCGCGATAAGATGTAACGATACGCCGCCAGTCGCGAAAGTGTCAATCTTCCTAAATGTCTGGCCGAGGAACGACCCGGTCAACGAGTTAACGTTACTTCCGCGATTCGGGGCTCAGTGTGGAATCCATGGAAGATCCGTCGCGACCGACACGCTTCCGTTTCGCATTCTCGCATCGTACTAGACTTATATTTACACGGATATACAGCGCTACATTCATCTCCCCTTAGCATCCTATTGCGTCGCGTGGCGTGTATCACATACATGTGTATATATACATAGAAGGGAATGCACCAGGTTAGAAAAATACAGCGATCTTACGCAGGACTTTGAGGAATTTTTCTAACGTCTTCGAAGTATCACGCTATAACAGAATACTAGGCTTACGTGTTCCTCCCGTTTTTCTTCGATCGCTTAATCGGCTATGTCCTATGGCCCTGTTCGGCTAGAGCAGTGGTTCTCAACCGAAGCGTGCATCCCAAGAGGCTCTGTTTTCAAGGATGCGAGGCGTCGATCTGAAGGTATTGAAGAAATTAATCGAGACGGCCGGTGGTCTGCCGTATACCAATGTCTGTCCGCGCGAGATCAGATTTTCATCGATATTTGATATAAAGGCTAAGACCAGGGAGTGCACTTAAATGCAGTCGAGGGTATTGGGGTTGTCGTTTTAAAGCTCGCTTTTCCTATATTTCAATGTCGTCGAGGAATGGCTCAAGGCTTGTTCAAAGGGTTCCTTGTGATTAGCGGAAATTGAGAAAGCAAAAGGATTGTTTGGCGTGTAATTGCTAGTACTGTAATTTAAGAAAATACATTTTAATCGTAGCTTCTAAAATTGATTAACCGGTTATCTCGCCAATTTGAATGATCTAGGAGGAATACTTAGTGATTAGCGACTGACTGCGACTGAAATATAATTACATAAGGGATAAGCAGTTGGTTTTAAGGATTACGGAGGCATATTATGAAAATCCAAGGGATGCTGGGTATATCGAGGAGCACTGGGGTAAAGCGAAGCCAGCGATGCTCAGATCGATCCGCCGCCATGGTACTCTGCGTTCGATCACGTTCTTTGCTTGTCAAATTCCGGGCAATAACCGCTCTGTTCGCTTAGTTTAGATCCTATGGCTTAACCCTTTGCGGTCCAGCTGTATCTCGACATCGTTTCATTCCTTCATAAAACCTTTACGATGATCTTACACTTTCACCAGTGAGTACTGTTCTGAGCTGGAAGAAAGGCATCCGAGATGTACGCAAATATTACGATCATAAACGACGCAGTGATAAGAGACTGAAGCTGTAAAACCGTTTTCGAAACTGAATAGCATCAAAACGATACAGAAGATTAATCCCGCGATTATATTTCATCGCCAACATGTTAATTCAATCCGATCAACTTATGAACGTGCTAAACCAGTGGCGTGGTTTTTACTTATTTACTTTACTTTTCAAGAGGAACTCTGCACGAATACAAAGTACGACTCGTAGACCGTACCGAGCAATCTTCTCAGCCCTGTAGCATCTCGCGTTTCATCTTTCCAACCCAGGCTGGTACTCGCATGTCCGTCTACTCACTTACAATGAGGAACGTGTTCTTGCTTTTATTCATATTCTTATTTGTTCTTCACGCGGATCAGAAACAGAAAGCGAGTGTGATACGTAGCACAAAGTGGCTTGTGTGAAGCGAAGAATGTATTGTACTTTGGACCACAATAGGTTAAGGCGGGTCTCGAACCACCGGGTCTACGGTATGCATGTCACATGGGAAAATCCAGAGGTGATGGGCGGGATTTGAAGCTGGGTCTTCCGCGTGATATTCCAGGCTTCCAGCCACCACCACACCCTAGACCCGTTTTATCGGTACGTACATCGTAACGTATCGTGTTACGTAAAATACGGATCGTCAATTTTCCGAAAATTTTCGAGGAATTTTTCGAAGAATTCGCGCGAGTTGATTTTGCGCTTCGGAGATGATGAAATATAATTTGACCATTTTTTCGGGCGTGTTTTGAAAGCGCTCGAGATGGTAAAGTACGACGATGTAAGTTCGAATATTCCGGAGGTTTTTTAAGGTATTCGAGAATTTACACAGGGTATTCTACATTCGTATCCTTACATCTGGTGGAGCACGGATGAGAAAATACGAATCGACGATATTTCCTGATTTTTTTTGAGACTCTGAAAAATGTTCCAAAGACTTGACCTCGATCCTTGTATCGTGAATGGTAAAATACGGCTCCAAATTCAGCCCATAGATATTTTCCTCGAAAATAGTTTCGAAGGGGGCCAAGTAACCGTAGATAAAAAATACGACTGATCACTTTCTTCGAAGATCTTCGACAAACTTTCGGACGTTGAGATCGCGCATTCCAAATGATAAAGTACAATTTAACAATGGTTCTCAAGATGTCCTGAAGGCTATAAACTTCCGCACATCAATGTCATAGACCACAAACGAAAGATACCGCTCATTCAAGATTTTCGAGAAAGATTTTTGAAAGACGTTCGTACATCGACCTCGTGCATCGGGAATGGGGTCGTGCTCGAGCGCTGCTCGAGATGCACTTTTCTTCACCATCCTCTGACACCTGTGACACCGAAAGCAAAGCGCGAAAACTTCGCTAATTAATAAGCCATCGGCTTCGCCAGGAAGTCGCTTTATCCCCGAACGGCGCTCAATGACACGCCACAAGGTTCAAGACGAATTGAAGCGTGGATGCGGTGTCCTGCAAAGTTTCCTGAAGAATCGCGGATGGACGTAAGAGGTATGCGCGTGTAAATGGATTTTCCTTAGGATCATGGCGGTAACCCAGAATTACTTTGAAGTAAGTTAAATCGATCCTCGATCTCTGTATCAAAACGTGATTATGCACTTTAATTACGAGATGATTTAAAATTTTAGATGCCAAGGTGTACGTTGTGAGAGTCTCAGAAGGGCCAATCAATAAAAGATTGATATCGTATGTAAATATCAAAGATCTCGTAAATGAATCAAGTATAAAACAATTATTCACTACATACATAACATATAAATATTCCATCGACAGCGGAGAGTCCAAACTTTGAGGATTACCAAAATTGAAAAAAATAATATGACTGTATAATTCAGACTAATTATCGCAGCACAAACGACATTGACATCTTATCAGATATTGACAATTTTAATCCTGTCGATAAAAATGGAAGAAGAAAAAATGGAGGGTTCCAATGTTAAAAATACGTAACCCTGCACTGATAAATATCAAAATACTATTAAAAATTAAATTAATTAAAATTAATTTTAAAAAATCAAAAAGATTAAAATATTATTAAAATACTATCAAAATAGTACGGCCATTTAGACGATAATTATAAATCATTTAATAATCACAAATGAGAAGGCTAGGTTAAAAACGTGTAACTTGTTTCAATCCTCGAGAAACCTAATTCCTGATATTCGTCTTAAATCTTCCATAAATCGTCTTAAATCCTGCTGCGTGTCAGCGTTGCCCTGCGAACGGATGCACCGCCCAGGTAACATCTACGATATTTACAAATATACATTGGAAGCTTAGAGCTACGTGATACGACGCTCAAAAAACCTATAGAGTAAAAAGCTTTGATTGTAAACGTTATTGCGGTAGCACAGAATGCGCGAAACCTGGTTCGCCTTCGACAGCCCTGGCTCGTACCCTTTCCCATACACGTCCGCCGCTTCCGACGATTTTATTACGTCGCTCGTTATTTCGCGCGCCCTTCCGACAGGAAGGGCCCTGCGTGGATGCGCATCTTAGAAATCGATGTGTGGATAGATATCGTGCTTCGTACTCGTACTGATATGTTTGGAAATTCGGTCATTGGAAGTTTTATGCGCTTAAGCGTAGACGGAACATAAATAACGAGATTGGAGTATTCCGCTTGAAGCGTCCGCCGTGGAAACCGGATAGCATACTCGTCTCCGCATAAAGCAATATCGCACAAATATTGGAGAAGAAAAAACGAGGCGCTTCTCGCTTTTTAAAAGGCTCCTGACGTTTTGACGATCATGGAGGGAAATTTCAGGTTGGGCTTTATACTGAAATCCTGCTTGCGATGAACATAGTAAACGAAAAGGTAGTAACCGCGGGAAATGAGGCATCGGGTGTAATGATTGAAGAAAACAGGATATACTTTATGTGGTTGGCAAGGCTTGCGGCGCAACAATCAAAGGGGATGATTTACGTTAAAATTTCGTAATGAGGTTTGACCTTAAAAGAAACGAGGATAATTTCCGATTGCCCACTTTCTTCCCCCGTCGTGATGGTGAAATTTCCTTTTTCAACGTAACGCGCGGTAAAGTAAGCGATTTTCGCGATGCTCGGTACCGCGGTGGCAGCGAGATGCTACCGTTAAATCCGATTGCGATTCTATGGCGCTGCAACGTCAAGTGTACGGCCTTTATCGTTCTTTCGCACCGTCAAACAAGTTATTGCGATCGTCAGCCTGGCGATTGTTGTTCGATCTATGGTAAACGTGCGTATATGCTCTCGGTTGTAATGAAAGTCGATTGATTCTACACGACTACGGATTCGAGTTTGAATAAAACAACTATCATGATGGTCACTGTTCTTTGCAAGGTGAATATGATCGCGTTAACGAGACTTTAAATGGCATGCATCGAGTTGTCTTAAATGTCCGACTATGATGAATTTCGGTAAAATAAGAACCACGTTGAGAACCGTGCTGCTCTATGAAAATTTCTGCAAAATCATGTTTAAACGTTCATGTCGTTACAGCGAGATTTTCGTTTGAAATTTAGTGCTTTTTTATAATCTACACTGAAGGCAAATTATGATCCAAAGGAAGGCTCCTTTGGTGCCTTTTCGCTGACTTTAATATGCGAATGCTTATGGCGGCGAGTGACGCCTGCGAAACGTGGTGTGTGGAAATTAAATTGACGGTGTCAGTCGATTTGGTATCCGAGGCGCTCACTTTTTGCCTTAATCCGCGTGCCGAGCGCCAGAAGAAATTTGCAACGACGTCACTCCACGACACGTTTCTCGAGGAACTCCAATGCTTCTGCCGATGACGGCACGATTTCCTTTATGTTCCTTCTGCGCAAATAAATCTCTAAGATCGGCGAATAATACTGGGAAAAGTACGTAATATAATGCACGATCCTCGAAACTTCGTCCTCGGAGCGTCTCGGTATTATACCACGTTCGTAGATCCTTCTGACAGTGTAATTACGGTAAACTTTGTAAAATGATATACATTTTCTATCGTGGAAGGAATGGCGTAGGTGTATAATGTATACGTACGTAATATAAATACATCGAGTTTTACTGCGACGCGCGAGTATACATAGCGTATTTCAGGGTATCGTCGTAAAAACGGCGCTTCAGTAATTTGCTTTGAGCCAAAAAATATTGCTATACCTTATCGACTACTGTAATACTGCCATGGCGTACGTTATGTTCACGGAAATATATATATACATACGTACACATATGTATACATACATTTATATTGTATTTATATAATATATGTACTTGCATAATAAATACATCTCTAACAACCTTAAGTCTCAACCTGATTTTGCTATTACTCTCGCCGTTTATTACGCTAATGAGTTACGTTTAAGCAGAGTCTGTACTCAGCGCAGTACTTGCACCTTTATTTATAATTTACCATTTTCCTTCATCCGGAACGAATCACTCGAACGAAATGTTCTATGCATTATTACGTTTGTACAGATGATCCTCCCACAAAACTGTCCCCGATTCTCGGACTGTCATCGACACGTTGAACGCATCTCGATGTCCCGAACACCACATCGTCGTCTTCCACTTCTTCCATATACTCACTTAAGTAATTATTCGAACTAATTATTTGGTAATTCAGCTCTAGTATTGATTTTACGCTCTTTTCATCTGGCCATCGATGATGCGAGCGATGATTAGGGCGCGCACGTACGTAGATACATTTAACGGTGGTCTCGTTTGCTGCCAAAAAAACACATCGACATTTAATCGCTTAAAGCGCTTTCTTTAACCAAATCTTCTTGATCAAAGTCTTTGCTCGAACTTTATGCCTAATTCATTTCGCGACGGATAATTGCGTAAGAAATAATCACGAGAAACATGTATCTTGCAGAAATCAGATATCTCTAATCTTACATTAACCTCTATGTTTTAATAAAACTTGAATAAAATATAACTTCTCCACTTTTTTCTTTGCTATTATTAGTAAGACGTAAAGCAAAGCCGTTCTTTCTCGCTTTTTAACGACTATTCCTGGAACTTGTAATTTACATCGCCTTCGAGGATATCAAAGGTTGTCGAGCTTTTTTTTACATAAAGGTAGGGGTAAAAATACCTTCTGCGGGAACAAATGTTGAGCTGCTCGATTGTCCATTGCCCCTTCGTCGCCCCTTACTCCGAGGCGGGCAGAGAACTCCGCACAGCGGGCCGCTCGTTTATACACTGATCAGCTTGCGGAAGGCCTTTCGAAATTCAGGATTGAACACAGTGTATATTACGGGATTCACGAAGCTGTTCATGTATCCCAACCACGAGGTCACGATGAAAGCCGTGACACCCGGCTGACAGGCCTCTGCCAACTTGGTGCAGATCGCGTCCATTATGTTGCAGGTGAAGAACGGCACCCAGCATATCAGGAAGACGCCTATGATTCGCATGTCGTATGCAAAATAACAAGATCTCGATTAATACGATGCTCCGTACTCTACGGCCATGAGGAATCGGTATAGTCGCATGCAGACTTGTCAGAGTGTATCTAGGCGATTGATATATATATTTGTTATTATTAGGCGCATCATATATA
>JBCFXI010002563.1:0-20623 GCA_038496175.1 Ampulex compressa | reverse complement strand
ATAATAATAATAATTAACTATTACATGTAATAGTTGAAACTTTTTTCCAACAGAAACAAATGAGAAACAAGAAATGTTATCTGCATATATTTACCCACTCCCTGTTTTGTTAAATATTTCATTTCTCACTTTTTTTCCTTAACAAATTCGAATACAGCAGATTCTTTTTACTAATCGAAAAGTTTTATAGTGCCTAATATTTACAATTGAACTGTATTGTATAATAATATATTGATCTTTAGTCAAAACAGCAAATGGTCTGAAGAACAATTTGGGCAAAAACGGCTTGTCACGGAGCGTATTAAAGAATATTCTATGGCGGGCAGGGTAGTGTATCAAAAACTACTATATTTATTACCTACTAACTTACCTAATATTACCGTGCGTATCCGATTAACTTATTAGCAAAGTAAAGTATTAGTATCTGGTACTCACTTATAGTTCCTTCTCGCAAAACTTTAACACAAAAATTGAAACAACAAAATTGAAATAAAGGTGGAAGCCAATAGAATTGAATTTTTGAGCAGTGAGACGAAGATATTTGTCATAGAGCTCCTAGCAAAAAAAGAGTCAGGCTTATTTCCGATTCTGAAACCGGAAGTGAGGATGCAGTTTTTCGTTATATAGCTTCTAGTAAAAAAAGTGCTAGGGTTATTTCTGATTCTGAAACTAAAAATGATTTAGATACTATCGATACACCTTGTAATAAAGAAATTTCAACCAAAAAAGTTGCTGATGAGACTTCATGGAAAATCTAAAATGACACACACATACTCCTATTAATACCATCTGTTAGGAAACAGCAAGAACTTATTCAAACTCCTAATAAGAAAAAAAATGCTGATCGGTGCAGACCAGCTTCATTAACACTACATAAACCTTAATATATTTTGATGTTGAAAAGTAAAGGAGAAAATTCCTGATCACTTTTCGTGTGACTTTTAGATAGTAGAAAATGGATGTAATGGAATTCAAACGTGACGCAAGTAAGGACAAGCAGTTTCACAGTGCATTCGATGGTGTACTGCTAATGGATCACATAAATGCGTACGTTGTGTCAATGTAGCTAGAGTGTCTACGTTCGATTATGAAACCAATAGCGATCCATAGGGGGCGGAAGGAAAAAAGTATTTGCATCGAGTGCTTCCATGGATTACCGGGAAATATATAAGAAAAATATAATATAACGTGGCTGCATAGGATATTTCATTTCGCTCATATTGGGCATATGCTGTTATATTGTCATACATGTCGCACTTTTATTTCCCACACTCTTCTGCTAAGGAGTTCATTAAATGTGCAAATATTTATTATATAATATATATAATAAATATATATCTCGAATAATTCGAGATGGCGAGTTTTTACGCGGATCAAGATGAAGAACGGCCGCAAATGCGTACTATATACATTAATTCGCGCGGCAAGCACAACTAGTTCAGTACTTAACCCACTCGAGCGACGCACACTGACCTACGTGGCGTTGACGATCATCAGATTCCAACTCCAGGGACAGTCAGAGAAGATAGATCGTGAGGAAAGTGAACGAGAACGAGAAAATCGGCAACGGGAATTCGGCCATATTGGAAGTGGATGGATCCTCAAGAGGTAGTCAGCGATTTTGGAAGCGGCTAATTCTGCAGTGGGTGGCCGCCCATATTGGAAGGAGGTAGGTCAGCATGGGATGGTCGGTCAGGTGCCGAGTAGGTGGAGCGGCAGGGGTGGTTCACCATATCGGAAGCGGATGAATCTGCAGGGGTTATTCGCTTAGGCAGAAAAAAAGCAGATTTACGAGAGGTGCTCCGGCAAGTATCAACCAAACTCGGGCAAATCAGTAGGGGGTGGTGGATAAGGTAGCACTGTCGGTATGGTAGGGGTGGGCTCGAATTACGAATTAAGTTACAACTATTGTATTCTCCTTGTATGTATATATGCACACGCGCGCGCTCACACACACACACACACACACACACAATAAAGAAAACGGGTACTGTCGCGACGCAACCCTCTTTGTAGCATGGGGGATTCGACAGAGTAGCTTGCAGCTTGGTCGGCGGGTTCCCCTTAAGCAGCCTTATCCAGTCACACCTGTAAGCACATGGTCGTCGCGCACAGCCATCGGGCGCTCCACTCCGCCACAACGCTTTACTGTATTTTGCGATCCCCCGTCACGTGACAATAAAATTCGCTAGGTTCCAAACGTCCATAATATTCAAAATTATTATTTTTCATTTATTATTAACTTCATACACAGTGTGATTCTGCACGAACCAAGGAATTAAAGAGTATTGTATTCAGCAATCGAAAAATATAACGAAAGCAGTTGCTATTTACGACGCACGAGCTAAAGAAATCGAAGGCAGTATATCGATCACGAGAACATTAACGTTCACAGGGTTTTATACATGAAAACGTTCGTTAACATCAAGACTTCAGTCATGGCATTGTCCGTATTTGTCTTGCTTTTCCTGCAGTTGATTTTTCTTGAGAAATTGAAGGATACGGTTAAAATTCTTGTGAAATTTATTCTCCCCAAAAAGGAAATCCATGTGGTTGTAGTCTTTGAGAATGCACATCGTCGTCCTGTTCAAGTTTGTGACTAACTTGTCCAAGTCCTGAAAAATCAAATTTCATTGGAGGATTTTGACGCCATGTTTACAATGAACTGTGCAGATTGATAAAGTCATTGTAAAATATATGTTGTGTGCTATGGCTTGTGTATTGGTTTCCGATCCCCACTCAGAGGCGCAGAAGTCAGTGTCATTGAGCGCTGATTCCGCTAAGATGGCATTGGCGTACTGATCAAAGGAATGACGACGCATCATAGACTTTCTAATAAGATTTTAAGGCCAAGGCAATACGTAGCAGAACTACTCTACCAAGTCCTAATTGCTCTGGCCATCCCAAGAATTAGCCTACATAAAATCTTACGGTCTAAACAATTGATCTAACAATACTCTTATCATAGATTTTCATGAGTATATCCTCCAGTGCCTACACAAACTACAACACGAGTTCTTCAGACAGCAGCATCCACACCATGAAGCAAATACCAACAAAATCAACTAGATTAGCAACCTATACTAACTGCAGCGTTCAACCAACTTTCGCTAATCAATACTGGTTAATCAGAGGATACTTCCTATAATCACCTGGAAACTGTACGTACTCCGTCTCAGTGACAATCAGTGGTAGTCTGTGAATAAACTATGTATACACTGAATCATTAATTTGTTCCGTGACCCCTGAAGGGAAACAAGGGGAGAAACTATTTTGTGGTTGAAGAATTGGTGAAGCAATTGATGTTAGGAAGTGATATGAAACAACTCATGGCCAGGCTCCCGGGGCAAATTCTCTTCTACATGCTTTTAAAGTAGAATTTAAAATTCGGTCACGTCAACGAAGACCAATGCGCACATATATCTACAAATATCGTACTCGTAACCTCCTTGCTTGTCGCTAGTTTAAGCACAATCAGTGATTCGTGGTCTGCAGAGTTCACATACTTTATATTTTATTTTCGCACATGGTCCTGCAGAGTTAGAATTTCATTCGATAATATCGACATTTTGGTGTGGAATAATAACAATTTTGGTCACTGGTACGTGGCTCAAATAAGTCATTCTCAATTTTTATTCTACGTTAATTTTTTTTATGCGTTTTGTTATCTAAAACTTATTTAAGTACAAGAAAGATTGCCTTGTAGACGTCCTTCGAAATGTCGATGTTTTAACTTTAATAACTAAAACAGGGCACTGATAGCAGAAGAGTGCAATTTGAACTTCAATATTATGGAGAGGAATAGTCCATCGATCGGAGCAAGTTGCATTGAAGAGAGTTCAAGAACCTAGACATTTAAGAACCATTACCTTCCGATCCGATTACCAATTCGAAGCGCATAACTTTTCTTTGCATAAATAGCTGCGTTTCTATTTATTATATCAATTTCAATAAATGTCCAAAATAAATGAGATATCGTAAACATTACATGAACATACTTAAACATCACATAAACAAACGATGCTAGCATTATTATTCGTAAATTTCATTAGCAACAACCAAGGAATTATTCCAGGATTAATACAATACAAAACAACACCGGTAAAAAATAAACAAGCCAGCACAGCACAAAAGCGGAAACACTTACGATACGGAAACAAACAATAGTAGTGAAAAACAACATGGATAGTATAAGAATAAATCTAAAATATATTCGTAATAAAAATTACTCACTTTGGGGTTGACAAGGTAGTCCTTGTTACCGGTGAATATAATGGTGGGAGTCGTATAATTCGAGAAATGATATTCAGGCGGCAAAACATTACCATAGACCTCCAAATTCTTTGCTATTCCAAAATCGTATTTTCGAAATTCCCCAGATTTCAATATTTGGCAATAATGGAGTACCTGCCCGCCAGAACCACCACGTATATATTCCACCACCAGTTTGTTAAATATCACCTGAAGTGGAAGAATATGTGATCAATGATAACAATAGCTTTTTATTCTCCATCCTTACGGAATACAGAGAGGACTCCGTTGTAAATATAGTCCACCCCGCTCCAGGGTGCATAAAAGACTTTGTTCCTTACTCTCCTGCCCCGCACACTCCATACCTTTCTTCTCTTTTCCTCCATCCAACACTCCTTTAGCCGTTCTCGAACGTACCCACTTCTCCATAACTAATTATACTCTGGCCTACATTTATACCTTACATTCTGCTCAATCCATCCCTTCCCATTCTCTCTCTTCCGCACATCACTCTATACTTTTCATACTCCGTACTATTTCCTTCCTTTCGCCCGTCCGCTGTCCTTTGACTCCCAGTGCGGTCTGCTCTTATCACCATCCCTTCTGTCAGTTCCGCCCATCTGTTGCCTTCTATTTCCCCTCTTCCCTCTCTGCCCCGCACCAGTTTCCTGCAGCTCCATTCTCTCCAATCCTTTGCGACCATTGCCTCGCAACCTCTCCCTCCCACGTGTTCTCGCGTCTCCTTCTCCTTCTTATTCCAATATCACACCTCCTTCATCTTGCAGACCAACCTAAATCTCGCGACTCATATTTCACACAGCCTTCTCTGCCCCAATTTGATATTTCCAGACTCCCACCGTTTGACCTCCTTGTACCATCTGCTCCACTTCGATTTCTCCATTCTCTCGCACCTATCCTACCCCTTCACTTCCCTATCCCCGTCCTCCATCTCACCCCAAACATCCCTTCCCTGCTCTCTTCTCTTCTGCACCTACTCCAACGATACCACCTTTTCCTGGTTAAATCCTTTCCTCTGTGCCTCCTTCATCGAACCTCCCTCTCCCCTGTCCTACACACCTCCTATCAACAGCTTCTCACTCTCCCGTCTTTTTCCTAATTGCCTGTAGAACACTCTTCCAACTCCCTTCCCACGAGGTAACCAAATACGTAAACGTTATTCATTATCCCCCTTCATATCTTAAATTCCGTCTGCCACTCTGATATAATCCCTTTCTCCTCTATTTTCTTCCACAACATTTCCTTCAGTACCATCGCATGCACTATGTAAAGTTTAGTCTGCCTGAGGTGTTTCAAGATCCTCCATAAGCATGGGTGCCTCTAAGGGGCTCCAACGCGAGGGGGCACCATCGTGGGTTGCTTGTACTACTCAGCCCCCCTCCCCCCACAACTCTAATGAGAGTTAGAGCTTTACAAACAAACCTCAAACTGAACACCTCCTAAATGCGTTTCCAAACGCTGAATTGGACAACGCCCGACAGATCCACCACGAGAAAGACAAAGCATGTATTGGAGGTTATAGCTTAAACTTCAAGAGAGAAAACTTGTGAGCTTAGGAAAGGCTTCCACCACGGACAAATTCCCCAAGCCAAGATGGGAGCTGTCGTATCAATAGTTGAAAACTATTGCAGTTACAGTATCACAAACTATGCCTTTGGAGAAGTAAGTGAAACCCAGTTGTATTCTAACCATACATGCATATACAGTGCTCTGCGCATGACAACCGTTTACTTCCTATCTTTTCGTGGGAATAACATAGAAGATATAATTAACACGTTAAGTGCCACACGTATTTCTAAGGCAATCCCGTTTGGGCCACGCGCGCCACTTCGAAGCGGTGGTATTGTAGGGCCGGTGTTTTCTATCGCAGTAGAAGGTAGTTTACATTTGAAACGTGATTCCTATAGGCATTCATTCAACACGTTGCGCGCGGACAAGTCTGTTTTGTTTTCTTTACCGTTTGGGCCGCTAGATAAGATTTTATCGAAATGGATTCGTGGTCGGTGTTCCCTTTGCGACAAATCAGTTCATTACAGTTCTTGGCCCCGTTCAGACAAAAATTTTCTTTAGCCCTGAGCCTAAAAATGTCAGTCCGAGAGAGTGAAAGCGATAGCAGCAGTGAAATTATTCTTGCTAGAAAATGGCCTAGAGTGAATGTATTTTTATCATCTGACAAGGAAAAGAAGATTGTTGAAGAATGGCATGAACCGAGGGGTAATCAGCCAAAGGTGGTGCCATTTACACATTCTTCTGGGTTTGTACGTGAACGTTTGCATATAGGATCTGCATATAGCTCTATATCGTGTTACCCGCTGTCAGCCACCAGTGGCTGACACGGCCCAAACGGAAAGTCTTGTGTCAGCCACTGGTGGTTGACATGGCGCTCAACGTGTTAAGAGCACTACCGTTAAATCAATCGATACTTTTTCATGTGTAGAATGTATGCAAGTTCGAAGTTACACACACTGAAGGGAAGCTCTCAAGAGCGGTGATGCATGATCGCAGAAAGGAAGCAGCTTTCAAAAAGACGGAGCCATTGTCTAGCAGACACTATAAACCCACGATAACACAGATTATCCCATCCGTTATGAGTAGGAGGCGCAGAAGGAGAGTGATGACAGAGAAAACTATGACAATTTTCCACCCTCACTACGAGTCCCATTAGACGGAATGAGGGAAGGGGAAAGGGGCCTGAAAATTCTCAGAACGAAGAAGATCGCTTTCAGTGTGACTTTTAAATAGTAAACGTGGGTGTACCGTTTCAACGCAACACAGGTACAAATTTTATAATGCATTCGATGATGTACTACCATCGGATATTGATGAAATTAATGTGTCTGTGTACAATTATAAAACCAATAGCAGTGCACAAGGAAAGGAAGGATAAAGAAACATGCCTGTTTCATGCACATGCCAGAGGAATTACGCTGGCGGCATCATTTTCCAATGCATAGCACTTGCTGAAAAAAAGTATGTAAACCAGTGTGAAATTAATAATGAACAAAATAAAATAATAAGAAAATATACGTGTGTGTTTAACAAAGACTCGAACGGCTCGATCATGGATTAGACGGCCACAAATATTTATCTTTTTAAATAAAAAATTTGTTCCTAAATCTATCCTATATTGTGTGCGTACAAATTTTAGTTCCTCCCCCACTGACGAATGTTAAAGCAAAAAAAGGGTTGATACGCGAAAATGTAGATATAATAGTTTAATTCCGAATTGCGAATCATTCAAAATGGCGGGCCATCGCGGGGATCAAGATGGAAGACCGTCAAACACGCGCATGCGTACAACACAAATACATTAGTCGCGTGGCATGCACAACGCGGCACAACCCAAGCTTTTTAAATTCTTTTTCAAACTTTTTCAAACTTAACCACCTAATTTTATAAATCCACAGCCGGCTCGTTTACAGGCTCACCACTGGGCTCAATAGCTTCTTTCAATGAATTTTTCACCACCGACATTATGAGACATTCTCGCGTTTCCTGACCACAACTCTCTTTGTTCTGAATAAATCGCATATAAGAGCCATAAAATTATATACAGATTTTATTAACAAGAAAAACATATTTAACGTGAAAAAATACGAAAGATATAGAGGAGAAAGGGTTACGAGCAAAATGGCGTATTTTTTCTGCACGCTCACATAAAAACCTAAAAACGCACTTTCTGCTACCGTCCTTCGTTTCTTCAAAATGCATGCTGCTCCGTCCGACATTTACACATCTCAGATTAACCTCATTACGCAGAGCACTCCTTTTTATATGATTCTAAAAAAGGTAGGTTTCTCTACGTAAATTCTCGCATACCACACATATATATTCGTACACATACCGACAAAAAGTAAAGTTATTGTAATCTCACCCATGTTAGCTGTAATTTATGTTTGATATTTTTCATGTCTTTCCAGTTTTGTTTAGAATAAGACAATTGTGAATTTTATTGGTGCTATCGAGCATTCTAATTCTCGCACTTCATAATTCTATATTCTCCATCTGGTTTGTTCGAGTTAGAACTTCTCTTTCGACAGAACGACGTTGCGTGTCAGATAGTTAATAATTTTTGGTCACTATTGCGTTGCTGAGAAATAATTAAGGTTTATTAAATTTAAGAATTAAATGAAATTGCAAACAAGAAATATAAAGTGGTGAATTAAGATACAAATGGGAAAAAAAGCATGGGAAAAAATAGACACCGAGGTAACTGGACCGGTACTCGAAGTGTACTTTGAAGTAAAAATTCAAATTCAGCCGCTTTGTTCAGAATATACAGTAGTGTTTTGTTCACCTTACACTTTTTTTGTATTTATTAATAACCTTAAAACGTATGTTTTAACGTGTTAAATGGCACGTCGATTTTACGTACTCTCCGTCACGTCACAGTTAGATGCCAAGCGGCTCACTCCGAGCTGCTTGCCTATAGGCCAGCCAGAGTATAAACAGATGGCTCGGGTGACTTTTTTCAATCATAATAAATCCTGTTGTGTAATCAATATACAAACCTCAGTTTTATTCACCTTATTTAATAAAGTTCATTATTAATGTTGTTAAGTATTATACTCTTTTGTTTAAAGTATTGACCAAACAAAAACCAATGTTATCTAAATTAAATATTGAGTCTCACAATTATGCAATAAAGGACACGCGCGCTGTAATAACATATACGAAAAGTCTACCTCCAGTCCCTAGAGACCGGCGTGGCGTGAACGGAAAATCGCACTCCGGTCCCCGGGGACCGGCACGGCGTTTAACGTGTTAACTGACTACCTCCTCAGGCACCTGTATCGAGCTAAATAATCACGGTCTTAACTGCCTTTTATAAACAATATGTGTGAATCTGACGAGCAATTTTATGATATTTTTCTTAATAACTCATATTTGAATTCTCTATCTGGTTTTGTAGAGTAGAATTTTAGGTCGTCAGAACGACATTGCGTGCGAGGAAGACAATCGCTCTGCGCGGCTTCAATAATTAAAGTTAAAAATGTTAACTTAGACCAGTCCCAGTCTAGTTACTCCAGTGTCTAATTTTTTTTCACGCCTTTTATTTAATATGGCTTATTCACCACTTTAAATATAACATTTCATTTTTCAATTGTATTCTTAAAATGGCTCGTCAGTTACTAATAATTCACGCATGTTGTCTATATGTGACACGAGCGGTGAGGTTAGAAGTACCTATGTATACATTAACTATCTTTTGTTTACCACATTTGGAAGCTGCAAATTCTTATCTCTTTTTTTTTTATGCCCTTGGTCCCTGTCGCGCAATCATTCTGTGATAGTTGTTCGGGTGTGTCCCCAGATAACAATGGCAATAATGAGAATATGTTAATACAGGTAAATAAAAATCATAAATCATTTACTTACTTTATTGACGTTGTCTCCAGTGGGGCCTACCAGCATAAAAATGAAACTGATGCAAATATCGTGTTCAATCCAACTCGTTGTGCATACCAAACGAATAAGTTGAATTAATAGATCTGATTGCGCGAATATCTCCATTGATCTCGTGACAACTGCCTGCAAGTATTGTTGCAATTTCTATTATTCAGATTTTTAATAAACTGTAATGTACTTCTTTATTGCAACAGAAAAATATAAAGTGTATCTAACAGAATGTTTCTAAAGGCAATAGCATGGCAAGTAAAATGATTACGACAAAATCAGAATAAGTATGCAAATGGAATATAATAATAACGGTATTAGTTGCAACATTAATTGCAATTGGTAGTACTGACTTGACCACAAAGTAATTTGGTTTTATACTAATAAATAGACATACGAGGATGGCTCGATAAGTACTTAGCCTACAAAAGAAAAACAAAAATTTTGGAAAAGTGGCGATCATTTCTTAACATGATCTCCTTTTAGCTCGATACACTTGACCCAGCGATACTTCAACTTCTGTAACCCATGTGAAAAAAACGTTTTCTGGAAGTCTTCAAAGTAGGCCTCTGTGGCAGCGATAACCTCCTGATTCGACTTACATTTCTGCCTGGCGAGTGACTTTTTCAAGTTTGGAAACAAAAAATAGTCACATTGGGCCAATTCTGGAGAACACGGTAAATGAGGCAGCAGTTCGTAGGCTAATTTGACCAATTTGGCAGTGGCGACGGTGGAGGTGTGAGCTGGTGCGTTGCCATGGTGGAAGAGCACTTTTTTCTTCGCCAAATGGGGCCGTTTCTTCTGCAATTCGGTATCGAATCGGCCCAGTAATTTGGCGTAGTAGAACCCTGTGACCGTTTTACCCTTCTCCAGGTAGTCGATGTAAATCACACCTTGTGAATCCCAAAAAACGGTGACCAACACCTTTCCGGCCGATAAGACAGTCTTCGCCTTCTTCGGAGCATGTTCGCCGGGTAAAGTCCATTGTTTCGACTGTTCCTTGGTCTCTCCTGTGTATCAGTGGATCCATGTTTCGTCGACGGTCACAAAACGACGGAGAAACTCCTTCGGATTACGCTTAAACAGCGTCAAACACTGCTCTGAAGTGGTCTCGCGGATGCGCTTGTTGTCCGAAGTGAGCAGACGCGGCATCCATCGCGCCAACTTTCTCATGCCCAATATTTCATGCAGGATATGACCCACGCGGTCTTCTGAGATGCCTACTGTCTCAGCTATCTCGCGCACCTTAATCGGCGGCCTGCCAATACGAGGTCATGGATTTTCGTCACGCTATCCTCCGTGGTAGCCGTTTTCGGAGAACCTGGGCGTGGCTCATCAAACACCGACGTGCGACCACGTTGAAACTCGTTAAACCAATTTTTGACGGTCGCCATCGAAGGAGAAGAGTCACCGAGAAACAACATCTAAGCGCTCTTTGATTTCGTTGCGCGATTTCTCTTCCAAAAATAAGAATCGAATCACCGAACGATATTGCTCTTTTTCCATTTTTCTAAAATTCGTGGATACGCCCGCTTTCAAACCGGGCCAAAGCAAAACTACGAGTCCGATTTAGCTGAAATTTTGACAGTAGCTGTCTACGAGAATATATTACACGATAGTATATTTATCTTACGATAATCGGACGGTGAGGCTAAGCAGTTATCGGACCACCCTCGTATATCTCAAAGTGTAATTCACAACATCGCAAATCGCTGATGCATTATTTGACGTGATAGCTAACAATTCAGACGCGTTTAGAAAAAGAAAGTGCTCGGTTTTATTAGCAATTATGTATATTAATTGGTCTTAGCGCGTGGCTGTTGATCCTAAATGTAATGGATGGAAGGTGAAAACCAACTTCACCAAGACCATTTAATCAAAATACTTATATAACAGCGAGCAACAAAATAGAACTAATATTTTGTATTTATTAACAATTGTTTGTTTTGCTTCAGTTTAAAAGTGGGAAGTTAAAGAGGACATTTCCGTAATATTTTGCTATGTTACATCCGAAAATAAATGAACGCAGTGCACGCTCATAAACAGTTATATGATGTATATGTTACAGTGAAAGACCAAAATCTGGAGAATGTCGACATTCACTGGTGAATGTCAAAAATATTTGCTAAAAACGTCGGTGAAAGCTTGAATATTTCATTACATTCTTGTACATTCGGATCCTCACCGGTGTATGTTGACAGTCACAGATATGTTTTGGTGGAGGTCCAAAAGAGAGTAATTTTTTTATTACTATTATTTTCTTTTCTCATATAGAATGTACTGTGTGTTTTAAATTCTTGGTCTTTCCTCTCAGAAAGAGAGACAAAAAAGTCACGTCACCCTTTTGACGTCTTATAGCGACTGAATTACGGAGAAGAAAATATAAATCTCCGACATATTTAACATTCACCATTAGTGCACGATGAATGTCGACATTTACTGATGTAAGTCTGAAAAAAGGCTATTTAGCAAATATTTCTAACATGCACCGGTGAATGTCGACATTCTTTTAGATTTTGGTTCTTCACAGTAACATATATAATAAAGATGCTTTAAAACCAAGGCAGTGTCACAATTGGTGTATTAAGTTTCAGTCTGAAGAATTTGATGTTAACCCTAAACCTATCAAAGCGGTCAAAATAACCAGGTTCTTAGAAAAATTGCACCTCGCAAATTTTTTGAAATTTCCTCTAATTCTACCACAGAGCGTCAATCGTTCTATCGATTTATCGACGTCTCTTCTAAGTACCCTTTTTCTTTAAAGATATAAGCAACATACATATATAAATCCAAAAAGTGGCTGGAGTGATCCTCTGGACCGAACGCTATATCTATTTCCACGCCCTTTTTTTATATTAAACTTTCACTTTTCGGAATGATAACACAAACTTGGGTTTATAATTAAAAGTGTTTACTTAAAATGTTTGTTGGAGATCAAGGTTTCCCATCGACCAATTACGATACGAATGCCTTCAATGGCGACGTCGTAAGATTCCCCCACGCACACCTAGCAACTTTCTTTTTCCGTACAACCGGTTGTGTCTTCTATACTAACAACTTTTGTTCGTATTCATCTACCGACCGCGTTCGCGCTCTTTGGAGGAGTTGATGTTTCGCACAGCGATCCTGCATTTTGTGTGTTCAATCCCAATGAATTGTGTTCTCATTTTGAATCTGTGACTATCCATTCACTTACGCATGCACCTGCACTTCCCTTACCCCCAACAGTTTTTAATTAATGTACAACCATTTAAATCATTTCGGTCACACCCAAAATAGCAAAAATATATTTCCCTAAATGGTTGCAAATACCTAGCGGAAATTAAGAGATGTAATGTAAGAAATGATAGGTGTACTCCTAGCTGGTCATTATAAAATCAATTCTTAATATACAGAGAACAAGAAAGAGGAGTAATACATATTAATCTTCTTGGTCAACGGCAGTAAATTCATAATCTTACGTTTATCACAAGGCACATCTTGGATAGTACGTCTTTCGAATACTCAGAGTAGACCAGTGGAGAAATATTATAGACGTTCCGAATCATTCTGAAAGTAAAATGAATTATTTGTGAGAAGTCAACTTTTAGTTCCCGAACAAACATCCAACAATATTAAACAATATTTCCTTTCAACCATTATTATTTAATTTATTTTTGGCACCTACTGCTAAGGTCATTTGGCCTAAAATTTTCTGTTTAAGGTGGGTTCCGAACCAGTATGCCTATAGCATACATATCCAACAGAAAAACCAGAGGTGATGGGCGAAATTCAAACCCAGGTCTAATGCGTGGAAGTCCAATAACCACTATCCACCACACCACTGTAGTTCTTCATTTCGACACTATACATACAAACAGAATTAATAATTTGTTCCTTGACTCCTGAAAGAGAGTAAGGAGAAGTTGCAATAGGACTATCGCGTTGCCAGGCGGCAGGGACCAATTGGTTCAGATTCATTAACTCTATAATCGGCTTGCGCGCTAGTTACAAACTGTGCAGAAATGTATAATTATGCTTGTTACAATACAAATTGACATATTTAATTGTATTATTCATAGAAACGTGAAGGTATAACATTATGGAACCTAATATAACTTATTGTTAGTCCAAGAAGGCGGAAAAAGAATGAATTATCTTCTAAAATTGAAAAAAATGTCTTTTAAGATGAAACTTTTACATGAGCGTTATTATGTATAACAATTTCGTAACATTAATTAATCGAAAGGATTAAACCAAGCAATTATTTTCTATTTATTTTCAGAACTATAATAGTCTGATTCAGAGCTGTGAAATGAAAAGGTATGCCACGCTTCTTAAGAGAGCTACAATTTATTTGACATTGGAATAATCTGTCAAGCACTCGCTGTTAACAAATCGATATACGTAATAACTTTGATACCAAAATTTCTTCTTGAATGATATTTTTTCAAATTCAAAAGGTAATTTGTTTTTTTCCCACCTTCTTGGACTAGCCATAAGTTATATTAGGCTCTATAACGTATTTGCATATGCTATGAACAATACAAGTATGTCAATGTATATTGTAACAACCATAAATATACATTTCTGTACAGTTTGTAAATAGCGCGCGTGTCGATGACAGAGTCTATAAACCTGGCCCAATTGGTCCCAACCGCCTGACACCGCCACAGTCATACGTCAACTTCTCCTTGCTTGCCTTTAGGGGTGGCGGAACAAATTAATGATTCCGTGTGTACACACAGAATCAATAATTTGTTCCACAACCCCTGAAGGGGAGTAAGGAGAAGCTTGAATGCGATCGTGGTGGTGCCAAGTGGCAGGGACCGGCTGGACCTGGTTTACCGACTCTACGCTTGTCATGCGCGCAATTTACAAACTGCACTAAAATTTATAATCATGCTCGGTATAATACATATTCATATATATTGTTGCATTGTTCATAGAAACTGGCGAATATTATATTACGAAACCTAATATAAATTATTGATAGTATAAGAAGATGGAAAATGAGGATATTAGCTTTAAACACTGAAAAAATGTGCTTCGAGAAGAAACTTTTTCATCTTAGTTGCTTTGTTGAAGCAATTGGCAAAGCAACTGATGTTAGGAAGACATACGAAGTAACTAAGGTGCAAAAGTTTCTTCTAGAAAGACATTTATTCAATGTTTAAAGCTAATACCCACATGTTTCATCTCCTTATACTGTCAAAAACTTATATTATGTTTCGTAATATCATATTCGCCAGTTTCTATGAACAATGCAACAATATATATCAATATGCATTATACCGGGCATGATTATAAATTTCAGCGCAGTTTGTAAATCGCGCGCATGACGAGCGTAGAATCGGTAAACCAGGTCCAGCCGGTCTCTGCCACTTGGCACCTCCACAATCGCATTCCAGCTTCTTCTTGCCCCACTTCAGGAATCGTGGAACAAATTATTGATTTAACGTGTATCTAATATATACCGAATTCAATTTTGTAATGAAACTGATTAAAATCTATTTAATATTATATGCTATTATATATGCAGATTTTATTTCTACCTAAGAGCTTCCGGACGTTCACTGACCATGACGAAGAAAGCTGTACCACCCATTGAGTAGTTTATGACCGCCTCCACCTCCTTATCGCAGAAACTTGTGACGTACGACAGCATTGCCGGTAAATCGTAGATCCCCGACTCATGCCAGCTGTCGATCAACAGTGATTACACGATAAAATAACGATTACTACACATGTTTTGTTATACATAGTAATAAAATTGGGATTATGAAAAAGAGAAAGCGTGGAAAAAAGGCTTTCATTGTCGGTGTAATAAATATTGATATATTTAATTGCATTGTTCGTATAAACAAGCAAATATAATAATACGGAATTTAATATAAGTTATTACCGGTATAAGGAGATAGAAAAGGAGGGTGTTAACTTTAAAAATTGAAAAAATGTCTATCGAGAAGAATTTTTTGCATCTAAGTTGTTTTGTGTATCTTCGTAACATCAATTGCTTCGCCAATTGTTCAATCACAAAATAGTTTTTTTCCATCCAAAGTTTTTATTCGAAATATATAACATTGTACCGCAAATGTGTGATAAGACTCATAGAGACGACATTTTGTAACACATGACACTCCCTTTTTTTTTTTTTTCTTTAAACGGCACTGCCGCGCCGGTTGAATGCAGCGTGTGCGATTCTCCAGTTAATTAATGTTACGAAATCCTTATACGAAACAACTCATGTGCAAAGGTTTCTTCAGGCAGGACATTTTTGCAATCTTTAAAGCTAACCCTATCCTTTTCTATCTCCTTATACTCAAAATATCTTATATCAGGTTCCATAATATTATATTCATCTGTTTCTTACACCGACAATGATTACAAGCTTTGCGCAGTTGCAGAGATTAGGTCCGATCTTAAAATCATTACGGTCATGGTATAATATAATTGAGCGCGGAAGTAAAAAGCCCGTTTACTCTCTCAAAAGAGAATAAAGGATCATTGTTACATTACAGAAAAAGTCAGGGACTTGTGCAAGCTCGTGTAATTTGAATTATAAACTGCACCCCGTAATACCAGTCATTTTTCATAATCCCTCTGAATACGATGCCCACTTTATCATTAATGCTTTATTATAGCAACTTCTCCTTCCTCCCCCTCAGGAGTCAGGGAACAAATTAATGACTCAGTATGCACGTGATTGTCGCCAATGTAGAGAACAGAAGTTCATCCATTTTTAACATACACCTTCCACTTTAATCAGCGGAAATATTTTCCTGTAATAGATACAATCCGAAATAGGAAATTACCTGAAATTCCAAAACTCGTTTTCGGAGGGGTCCAAGGTAACATGGGCCTTGGAGAAAGTGTTCCCCCGGAAATTCCCCAACCACACGTCAAACCCTTCGTCAGCTAACACATAAGCTGTCAAGCAAATCGAAATATCTTGTTATGGATCAAGTGATGTAACAGCACAGTTGCATGGTGGTTCAAGATAACTGGTACGACACTATCGTCCTTTCAATAAGAGTTTCACTCGATCATCACGCATCACGCACGTTATTACCAACATTCTACGGCGACTATAACCCTCGCAGAGCTCTCTGTTCTTTCACCAGTCATTGGAGTCAGTTGAGGGAGACTCTCGTTCCTCAAAATACAATAGTATACATCGAATCAATCATTTGTTCCGCGACCCCTGAAGGGGGGCAAGGAGAAGCTGGAATGCGACCGTGGCGGTGTCAGCCGGCTGGGGCCAACTCGCCCAAATTTATAGACTCTGTGATCAATATACGCGCGATTTACAAGCTCCGCAGAAATGCATAATTATCATTGTTACAATACACGTTGACATATTTAATTGTATTATTCATAGAAACGAGCAAATACTATATTACAAAGCCAAATATAACTTATTGCTAGTCCAAGAAGGTGAGAAAAGAACTAATTGCCTTTTTAAATTGAAAAAATGTCCTTTAAGAAGAAACTTTTGCATCAAACAACAAGTACAATCAATCAAAGAGAAACGTCCGATTTCGTCAAATCGCAAGGGAGTTGTCTTTCATCATGACAACGCCAGACCACACGTTTCGAAAAAGATGCTTCGCAAACTGAAGAGTCTGAAATGGGATGTCCTAATGCATCCACTGTATTCTCCTGATATTGCACCATCTGACTATCACTTGTTCCGATCATTGCAAAGTTATTTAAATGGAAAAAACTTTGACTCTTTGGAGGCCTTAAAAAACGGCGTCTCTTCGTTCTTAGAATCTAAACCGTGCAGTTTTAATGATCGAGTCATCTGTATGCTGCCAGAACGTTGGAAAAAGATTATAGGAAACGATGGAGAATATATCATTGATTGAATAAAGATCTTTGTTTGCCTAATCACTGTGTCACTTTTACTCACAAACTCCACATGAACTTTTGTACTCACCCAATACATGTAATACATATAGTACATATAAGCTAGTCCATCTGGTAACTTAACATACATATTCATGTAACAATTATAAAAATTTGTACACGTAACAGTTCTAACAGAAGTGTTAATTACACATATTAAATTTTGCTGATTTAAAGGATCAGCTGACATATTTCTTGCATTAAACTTGATTTAGGGAAAAACTTCTTCGATATGGTTCAGCATTGGAGAATATGGTGGTAGGAAAACTAAAGTGTGCCTTGTCCGACCAACAAGATCATGCATTTACTATCTCTTATGGACACTCGCGTTGTGTAAAATCAACCAAACTTTGTCGAGTTTTTGAGTCGCATAGTAAAAAAGTCGCATAGTTTTTGATTTGTTACTATGTAATTCACATTATTTTATATTTATTAACGTAATATATATGTAAAAGTAGTTGATTTGTAAAAGGGTGAATTTGATTTGCAAACGGATTCAAATTTAATTTGAAAACCCTCTAATAACGGAGATTCCGGTGATATTGAATGTCATTTATATCTGTTTCAAATTTTATAACTTCCGATATGACTTATTCAGCCACTTAATATTAAGGATATACTTGCTGGTTTATCGGTGCGTACCCAGTGAGTTGTTTCTGCCGAGGCTCAACCAAATGGAGGAAGAGCTATAAGCGCTGTGCAGAAGGAAAACGATCGGTGCGTCGCAGCCCCTGCTGACGCGATGGATCGCCAACAAATACCCGTCCTCGGTCTGCACAGTATGCTTCTCACCGATGTACCCCTCGCTCTTTATTCTCTCTTCCTGAAAAAAGCCGTTATAAATCGAGTATCAGCTGCTTTGTCGATGGTTTCTGCCACACAGTCGGCTGTTTAAATAATCTAGTAGGACAGAAATCACAGGTCGTACCGAAACCATCATTTAAGTAAAAATAGTTAATATTAATATTTATGAAATGGTTATGGTTGCTTGGAGAATATTATTGATTTAGGTTTGGCACTGCTAAATCACAAGTTGTGGAAGCTAGTTTTTTTTTCAAACTCAACTTTGCATTTATTAGTTTCTTTCGATTTATTTCATTATTGCAGATCTCTCTTGCCCTGAAGTTTTTATTTTTCTCGCAGCTCAGGTAGGAAAAACATTTCTTTTTCCTACTCCTTTACAAATTCCCCTAAGTTACCTGGCTTTTAGTTTCTAATAAGATGTGATGTAGAGATAGAAATATCTGCAATTAAACCTAATAAAGGTAAATAAAGCAAAACAGTACACAAGTTTCTACATCCTACAAAATTCCTTGACTAAATCTAGATTTAAAACATTTCAAAAAGAAGTTCTTGGAAAATGTTGTCTACTAGTTTTATAATCATGATGAAAATACTTGTTACTCTGGCATTTAAATATCTCCCTTGACTTGCCACGGGTTTCGCCCAATTTTATGTTCGTGATTCCCTTTATTCGCTGTCTCCATTGTTCAGCACACTACATAGGCAAGCCTCAAAAACGGAGTCTCTTGCCTCGTTTAAGTCGCAAATGATATCTACGAAATGATAGCATTGGAAATGAAGTGAAGTCATCATATGGGAATGATTACTATAGTTAGTTTCTTTGCGTTGCCTTCGCCCACACAAATATGTGAATATGAACAAGGAACAGGCGACCGAGCCAAACCCTACGACTGGGAACCTATAACCGAACCTTTTGACATGTATATATTGTTGCTACGGAGAGGGAGAGTTCTTGAAGAGCTTATGGCTAGCAACAAACTAGAAACAAGTAGCACTAATGCGCTGCTAATACAACACTTTATTTTATAATAGTATAACAAGAATGTGACTACTCTAATTAACATTTTTACACGGCAATCTTGTCGTTAACGATCATTGACAACCGCAGTCACTATCAAGCCTTCGGCATATGAAAGTGTGTGTGCGTACGTGCATGGGTACGTGCGTGTGTCGTGCATACATGGGAAAGAAATAAAATATACAGCAAATATTATTATATTATTATTGTCATAATATTATTTGTCATTTATACGTCCTATAAATTAAATTACGATAAATTTGAATATGAAAAAAATTTGTTTGACATTAAAAGAGAGTAGTCATACTACGGGAGAAACAGACCTATCGAGGTAGGAACGAGGGTACTTCGCAAGCGAAAGGTGCCCCGTACCCTACCTTACCGACCTCGTCACTTCACCGACTACCATCCCCTCCCTACTTTATCGAGCACTCCTTGTTGACCCCCCTCCAAGCCACTACCTGATCAATCACCTCTACCGATCCACACACTTTTAATATGACCGACCTCCTGCTGCCGATCCTCCCCTCGTCCCCGTCATCACCTTCGTGGGTCAACATGGGTTGGTCGAGTGGGATAAGTACTGAATCGTAAATGTGTATAGTGCGCATGCGCACTATACGACGATTGACGCTTTCATCCCCCACCTTGATTAGTGCAACAGCTATCCATCTTGCTGAAATATAAAGAATATTTGTGTGTTTTGTTAAATGAGGTGAAGAAAGATCGTCACCTTGCCTATCGTTATTGTTCAGGAATTATACATACGACAATGCAATATATATGAAGGATATCAATTGACCCATCCCTCTAACTTCACGGAACATTTTCCTCGGTTGGGAACTGAGTAATAAGTAAAGCTGGAAAAAGGAACAAATAATCCGTACATGTAATAGTCGGTTTTAAAAAAAACAATAACCTTGTAATTCATTGCAATAGAAAGTTAGTTAGTCAGGATTTCGTCAGTCATGATGTAGCTATATGATTTCCTTTTCCTCGTTATCCTGCTCCGTTTCTAATGATATCAGCACGATGATCGCCTCTCCCTCCCCTCTAACCTTACAGAGAAACATTGTTGCAATAGTAAAGGAGTAGTACACACCGAATCAATAATTTGTTCCATGACTCCTCAAGTGGGGCAAGGAGAAGCTGGAATACGACTGTGGCGGTGTCAGGCGGCTGGGGCCAATCAGTCCAGATTTATAGACTCTGTGATTGACACGCGACATATTTAATTGTATTATT
>JBCFXI010002562.1:0-20628 GCA_038496175.1 Ampulex compressa | reverse complement strand
TTCCTGTAAAGAGCGTAAAGCAAAAGCAATACAAACACACTCTCGAATTTTGTAGCTATGAGGAATAATATTACAAAATCACTCCACGAAAGTACGTGGCAAGACACTGTGCACCTACATTCGCCCTATAAAACCATCGCAAACCGCTATTCTGTAAAAATTTCTTAGTGCTTTCATCACCAGATCCACTTTAAGATATTATTTATAAATCTCCTTTATTATATTATTCTCCCCTTAACCTAAGGTACGTTATTAATGTAACCGACAATTTAGATTTTAACTCGTATTCGTGTTCAATCCAGTCGTATCCCTGCAGCTTAATAAGGAACACGCAAAGTGTTCGAAACGTTATTTAATAAAGCTCTATTAAACCTTCGGTTCGTCACTCCGTATAATTCACTCCCACTAAGTTCTTTTTTATCATCATTTTGAATTTCTCACCAAAAAAACTCCATGGCATAGGCACCCAAAACTCTCTCTCAAACCCTATACGTAATTCTTCCGTAATCCCTTACACAGCAATAGAAGCAATCAGATAGCTTCGCTACATTCCTAAACGTTTTCCAGCATAATGCATTTATTCAAGCACGTCGAATGCAGCCTCCCTTACGGCCGCAGAGATTGGCGAAAAGGGGGGGGGGGCAATAAGTTTCGATGGTGGGCCGAAGGAGCGTGCTTCACGGAACGATACCAAAGCGGATTATCGAAACGCCACTCGAAGTCGAAGGAAAGGTCCATCGCTCTTATCCAGATTCGTGGGACTTTAAATTCTCACGGCTCGAATCCCTGCCGAAACTTTTCTCCGCCGCGGAGGCCCGTAAATACATATCCCCTTGCCCCTCCACATTTAAAGTCGCAAGCTGTTACACCGTTCGCCCCTCCCCCTCCCCATGACTCCCAGGACTCGACCCCCCTCCCTCGCAGACGTACCCACCGCCCCCTTCGCAGATCCCCCCACTCCTCCGTCAGGCAGCGACGAAGTCGGCGGCGACTACGCCGCGATAATTCCATTTCCACGAAGCGGCGCGAATTCGAACTTTAATTAATCGAATTCGCGCCCGTCTCCCACCACCTACCTTCCCAGGGCCGCCCACCCTCGGGACAGGCTTCGATCCCGGAAATTAGTAAGATCGCACATGCGGAACACGGAGGTTTCCTAACTGAGAGAGAGAGGGCCCCGTGTACGTGTATACCTTGGCATTACTACGCCGGTCGCAAGGGGCGCGTACGTGGCCGCGTGTACCTACACATTACCGGGCCGCAATTCGCCTCACGCTCCCTCGTCCCTTAATACGTCGCCCCGTTTCCTTGTGCGGAACGAAAAAGTTTATTAAACCCGGCTCGGAATTTGCAACTAAATGCGCTCCTCGCGGTGAGGGTCACGCGTGTCTCCGACCGCCCGTGATTTACCGGGTTACGTGTGAGACTCTCCTCCGTGCCACAGCCGGCTAGGTATTGTCCCCTTGTTCTGCAACTTACGAGAACGCTTCGGGAGCCCTTGCGTTAGGAGTTTTCCAAGGTGATGCCGACTTCGAGGATGTTCTTATTTGAGGCGGAAAATTTCTTGGCGCCTTGCGCGCGCGTCGTTCGAATTTCTTTGCTGGGAGAGGGTGATTACGATTTGTGAATGTCGAGCGAGGTTATGTTTTAGGGTTTCTTTTGTCAGGTGAATCGTATAGAGAGTGAGTATCTTATGTTATGGATCGGATGAGAAAGCATCGTGTGCTTGTTGGTTAGGATTTTTTGAAAATGCTCGTATCAACGATGTTCTTATTTGATGCGTTATGCGCGCGTCGTTTGAATTTATTTGTTGGGAGAGGTTAATTACGATTTGTGAATGTCGAGCGAGGTTATGTTTTATGATTTATTTTCTAAGATAAACTATATAGAGAGTGAGTACCTAATGTTATGAATCAGACGAGAAAACATTGTGTACTTGTTGATCACGAATTTTCGAAAATGCTCGTATCAACGACGTTTTTATTTGACGTGAAACATTTCTTGGCGCGTTGTACACGCGTCGTTTAAATTTCTTCGTTGTAAGAAAATAATTACGATTTCTGAATATCGAGCAATATTATGTTTTATGGTTTCTTTTGTAAGATAAAATATACGCATCGTAAGCACCTAGTATTATGCATCTTGCCAGAGACCATCTTGAGACCATGGGTTACGAATTTTTCAAGGAGATGCTGGCTTCAACGATGTACTTATTTAAGACGAGAAATTTCTTGACGCGTTATGCACATCTTATTTGAATTTCCTTCTTACAAATAGGTTACAACGGTTTTTGAATGTCGGACAAAAGCACGTTTTATGATTCCTTTTGTGAAATAAACTATACAGGGAGAAAGTACCCTCTGCTATGCATCTTATAAGAGAGCATCGCGAGCGCCTTGGTTACACATTTTTCTGAGAGATCCTCGCTTCAACGACGTCCTTATATGACGCGGAAAATTCCTCAACGTGCTGTGCGTTTAGGTTTCTTGGTTACATAAAAATAATTACGACTTTTAGATGTTGCCAAGAAATACGTTTTACGTTAAATTCCCTTACAAAATAAATCGTCCATAAAAAAAGTACCGCCTGTTGTGCATCTCATAAGAGTGCTTCGTGAAATATTGGAATACGAATTTTCTTACGTATTTACTTTAACACCTTGACTACCACGTCAGTCACCGGTGACTGACAGTACAAAACACTATGTAAAACTGAAAAAGTTACATTGTTTTAATAAATTTTATATCATTCCAGGATCGCATCATTAATGTACTTAAATATCTCTTACCAAAAAATGTTGATGAGTTTGATCGAAACACTGTAAAACAAAGAAGCAGTTGTCCTTCCTCGAATAAATGTCCATAAGCAATTCGGCCCAAACGTAATTACCTTCTACTACAATGAGAAACAATGGCTTTAATATGTTTACACACGTGCATCGAGTAAGTTTCGATCGTAGAATTACACTTGGCATTGCTATACCACAATCCCAGGACCTTTCTAAGTAGCGCGCGTAACCTGACGGACATTTCCTCGTAAATGCGCGTGGCAGTCAACGCGTTAACGACGTTTTTACTTGACCCATAAAATTTCATTGTTATATAAAAGTAATTACGGCTTTTCGAGCTCGGTCCAGAATGCTTTTTACATCGAGCGTTTTCCAGAGGCAAACAATATTATCGTCTTGTATCCTCAAACAGATAAAAGATCAATCGTTCGACATCCAGATGCCATACGTTATTTACATCTACCATAGCATTGATATACATAATATTTACAATTCCATCTTTACGTCACACCTGTCTGACTCCTTACGACATCCAAGCTGCCGCTTAGAATGCTGCGTCCAGGCTGCTTAGCCTATAAGAAGATGATCGATGGCACGCAGTGGACATACCTTGCGTTTAACCACCTTCATGATGCGTACGTACGTCATCGATATGACGTGCACGTGGTCAGGGGACATACGTTACACCGCAGTAATTAATGTCACACCAACCCTAATGCACTTCTGTGCGTCCGCGGTGCTTACGTCCTTAGCCGGCCAGATACTTGCGATATTACCTTCCCAAGGTATACGGAAGGGCCCAGCTATGCGTCAAGCTATGCCTCGAACTATGTCCCGTGCCATTGTACGAATACGTACCAGCGCCCGCGTATGCGAGCATTCTCACGGTGCGATCGTGCCAAGCCCCATTAATTAGGCTAATTAATGAAAACTTCTTGCGACCTGCAGGACCCGGCGCCACGGCAAGTGGCCCCGTGTGACTCTCTCGTTGACCTTGAATGCAATATCGTTGGCCCAGAACGTTTGAAGGGTTAAATTTCGCGAAAATACAGGGAATCTCGTTTAAGGCTAAACGAACCAGCCATTTTCTGGATATATTCATATATGCCAGATGTATCGTTAAACAGGGAGAAGATTAATAAGATATGTGGATTGGTCGATAGAATAATTCACACTTTATGGTAGAATCGTGGAAAGTTTGAAAAGATGCCCTTTTGCAAAGTAGAGCGAATTTTCTAAGAAACGATTGACAGGTCATTTTGACCAGTTCGATAGGTTTAGTGTTGATACGATTAAGTTATTTTCGTTTTTATTGTATGTAGGAGAAAATATTTAGAAGAAGTTTATGTTACAAAGCGTGTATTTGGCGATGAAAATAAAATTTTATACGCTTCTGTTGTATGAATTCCTGTTAAGGCATCTTTTCTCACTTTTGATAGCAAAGGAAATGATTTAGATGTTCGATTTTAGTGAGGTTCCCTGTATAATCCGTGAAGTGAATTTCTCACCACAATTTTGCCAGCATTCCTTCGCCTTAGTCGATCGCGCCTGTGCAATTTTAAGCAGTGTGCTTCTGATTCTTCGGGCGGAACTTTAGCGATACGTTCAACGAGCGAAAGTGAGAAAACGTTGTTTGGAGATTGACGTGAAAATGCTTCCTTAAACGACTATGGGAGAAATTGCGCGAAGGAAATATGCATGCTGATGCCGTGAATGCGAAGAAAGAAACACTTGTACGTTTACATATACTCCGCGATCTATTGCTAGGTCATTTAACAATGCACGTTTGATATATCACGAGAAGCAACGTTGTGGAAATTTGAAAATGTCTCAATAATAATGATGAATATTTTAAAGGATAAAAATGCGAGTCGTTTTGTTGGTGACTGAGTTTCGAGTGACACTTGGTTGCGAAGAAAGTACGTGAACAGGAATTGCGTACGTGTGTACAGATGAGGTGCAAATTCAAAAGTTAGATTGAAGAAATGAAAAGAAAAAAGTCATGGAAAAGAATTAATACATTACAGTCTAAACAAAGCAGAGTAAGAAAAAGGAGTAAAGAGAACAAAAACAGAAACAGAGTCAAAAAAAACGTGCAAGTGCATTAATTGCAAAATAACTAAAATGTTTTCTTAATAATAATACCTGTTTGCTCATAAGCACGCGCTTAAAATCTTTACTGAATCCAATTAATCTAAAAATCTTCCACGATATAAAGATGATAAGTGTACTTTAAGTCTGACCCTTTATCACGAGAATCACGTATTCTGTTCAATCGGCCGTTATGAACTATTTTTTCTAGTTTGCTGCTGGTAACCCATGAAAGTAGACTGAAAAATATAAGTGACCATTGATAGGCATCGATACATTATGAGACCTTGCGCTCAAATATCTCTTTCATCATCTCACAATGTGCAGATATTCATATTATTAATAGTGTTCCTACATAATATTTTAATCAGTCTTAGAGAATATCGACGAAAAGTCACTAAGTCGTGGAAATCAAAAACCTTACGATTTAAATTCCACTTTATCCTTCAAAAATCGCATAATCTACTGCGCTATTCAAATCGTCCTTAATCACCCTCCAGAATTTGAAATAGATTGCCTAATAGCATTGCCAACAGATAAACATTATAATAACAGTAATTATTGTTGCACGTAAAATATCCCATAATGCGTCATTGTACAATAATTATCATCGCCCTTAATTACTGGCGTCATTATTATCGACAGGATACCGCTGAGCGTATGTTTACTGTACCATAACCATGGCGAGCTTTTACTGTAACATATTATCTTAGTTACGTAGACACGGGTGTAGTCATACATTCCCCGAGGCCCTGCAACCCATCCCTTCTTCCAGTGGCTCCGACATCCTAATTGGCAGAGCCTATACTCTCTGTTTGAGATCCGAATTCTCCAAGGATTCCACTTTTCTCCGTAAAGAGCATCGGTTCAAACCTTCCTTCCTAAACGTGCCTCTGGAATGCGCGAAAACCTTGCCCAACGTGCAAGGGATTTATTTGAAAAATCCGTTTAGATCTATTTAAAATTCGGGGCGTACAGGATTTGTCTTATTATTCGTCCCTCCAATTGTTTATCGGGTGCAGAATTCGGTGGGGCGCCATTTGGACAAAACTGCAATGCGGCGTCGTGTAACGGAATTCATAATTGTGTGATGCAACGATAATGGAATAACGAGTGTATCGTGCCTGGAAGTTTCGATGGATCACACCGATGTGCGGTATTAAAGCCGCGCTGAAATTCGCAGGGAAGCAAAAATGCTGCGTTTCGAACCTGCGTGCAAAATTAGGAGGCCGGGCCTATTTTACGCGCCGGGCCTAACCGCACCGAGTGTAATATCTGCCGCGCTCACGTGGAGAGCGTTCTGTTTTTCAAAAGGAATGGGGCTCAAAAAAAGGTAGGTTAAAACACGCCACACTTTTTTAATCACTGCAAAAAATGTATCGATGTGTAACGAGCAGTTTGTTCTTCCTCGTTTGATTTTGTCACATTGATAACAATTTTGAGCAACGAGATATCAAAGATTATCAGTAGACTCTTATTTACGTCATCACGTTTCGTGACTGGGTGTTTACATGATAAATATATAAATAATATTTTTGACGACACAAAATTAATATCAACCGGGAAGTAATAAACCGATATATATATTATATCTGTGGTAGAAATAATGGATATGGGCAAAAATGCATTGAGCGTCAAAAACAACTGTAATATAAATCTGCTATTATAAAATCATCTCTTTTGTATACATCGCAGGGAGTATTTATTATTTTCCTTTAATCATATTTTGTTTATGATTTATGAACATTTTATTTATATTTTGCTTGTATTTTTTTATATTTTCTCATAGACAAGCTGGCACGTTGAAATTGATAATCTGCATTATTTCCATTCTTATTGAAGTAATACGAGATTAAGAAAAATTGTGAAAATTAAAAAGATTTCTTTAACCACTGGTAATTGCACACTTTGGAACCATGTAAATTACTTTTAGTTATTTTTTACTACTTTGAATAAGAGCGGTAATTATGTAGGCGTAGAACTTAAGTGTAATACCGTATTTACGTTATTCACAGAATATTATAAATCTTGTCCTCAATCTGAAAATACCATTTTTTCTGAAACGTTAATGACAAGTGCAAATGATACAGGGGCAGAATAAATATGAACATCAATTCCTGCTAATCCAGGCATCGTTACCAGAAAACTCTGAAACCGCTTAACTGTACCGTTTATGGTACAGCTTGATCCTCAAGCCGCGTATACCGTAAACGGTACATTTATTAAATGTGCTGAAAACATACATTTTATGACAAACTTAATTCCGTAAAATATATTTCCATTAAAAGAACGAGGCAATATAAAAAATGCAGTATAGAAAAGAGTGAATAAACTCGTTCAATCGTTATATATACAATAATCAAGAACTACATGTAATATTCGAACCCTGTTTTCTAACGGAAACAAATGAAAAACAAAAAATGATATCTTCGTATATTTACCTACTCCCTCTTTCGTTAAATATATTATTTCCCGCATTTTTCACTCAACAAATTCGAATACAGCAAGTATTTTTTACTAATCGAAGAGTTTCGTACCGACTGACTTTTAAAATCGGACTAATTGCAGCGCCATGCATACGGAAAATGGTGCACGATGCGATAACTACTCTAAACAAGCTAATTACTTATAGATCGATGAAATGACGGAATATTGTGCGGTAATATATCAGTCTTTGGTCAAACCATCGAATGGCTTCAACGACAAATTGGGCAAAAACGGTTTGGTACGGAACATATTAGTAATAAGGTAAAGAATAGAGTCAACATTTTACCTTTCTCAAGGGTATCAATTTCAAAAAAACCAATTATAAAATTATACATGATCATATGCCGAGAATTTCTTTAGAAAATGACGTTTCGAACAGTAATGCAAATTCGTCTTCCACGCAATTTTCCAAAAATTCTCGATGTCTAGATAAAAAACATTGCCTATTGAACTATACAAAAACGACTTGCCATAAACGTGCTAACAACAACGAACGCCTTTGTCATCGACAAAATACACTTGACGCGGTAAAAATCCAGGCAAATTTTGAAATAGGATCGTCGAGGATAATACGACCTCACGAGAGTCGTCGAGCGTGGTCGACGCACGAATTTATGTTTCGCACGATAACCGTCGAGCACACAGTCGACGGCCGTACCGAAATGATTAAGCAGCGGGGCTCCTGGCCGGTGCACATTCGTGGCTTCACCGGCGCATATGCTTTAAGCATAAAGCCCCATGCTCGCGTGTCGCCTAAGTGGTAAACTTGTAAGTGGCGAAATAAAGTTCGGCGCTCCTTCCCGCCGTGTCTGTGACAGTTTAATTAATATCTTTCATCCTCAAAGGAAAAAGTTGGCGGAACTAACCGGCGTGGACCCGGGGTGCCGACCCGGCCAGAACCACTTCAACTTCGGACGCGACGCTCTCCACCGCCGATCCTCCCTGATTCCATTCTTCTTTCGCCCCCTCGCCGCCCTCCGCCCTTAACTTTTCCCCTTTTCCACGGTTTTTGCCAACCCAGGGCCACGAGTGCGCCGCGATGGGCTTTGTGATTTCGCGCGCGAGCGAAAGGGAAATCGCCGGCTCGGTGTCCTACGATTATTCCGGAGAAAAAGTTTCCGTCGAACGTTGCCCATGTTTAAACCATTGTCCCCGTTATAACTCTGGAGGATCGCGGGGATTTAAAAGGCGCCCCTTCCGGCATAGCGCGTGGATTATGCGTAGATGGTAAGCGACACGAGGCATAATCGATCCCGGGCTATCTGCGCGAATTGGAATAATTTATCATTAATAAGCAAATCCGGGATATACGGCCTGGGCCTCGGGAGGCTCCGACAATGAGGTCTTATTCCGATTATACGTGTATCCTCGCCTTCCATGCCTCCAGGAATAATGCTAAGCGCTCGGAGCTTGGCTCTCGAAACTTAATTGTCCGAGCTTGTATATAACGGGGAAGTATCGCGTTCGTCTTGGAGGGCTGTAAAAGCTCGGGGGCGCGAGTGGAGGTGTTAAATCGCTGAGCGACATCTTCGCCAGAGTGAATGGTATCGTCGAGCAGCGATTCTTATTCGATGTGACGCAATCCTCCTGTTCTTCTTGCTTCGTGAATTGGATTGAAAGTGGAATAGTGGTCTTAGCGAGAGATGATGATCGTTCCTCGACCACTATTTCATTTGTAACTCTTATTTGGCTTTCTTTCGATGTGCCACGTTCCAGTCGTAATGCGCTATCAATGAAATACGTGGTATGCAAGGTTTTCGAGCCGCGGCGTTTACCTGAGATAGGAATAACCCAGCCACTGTGCAGAAGATAAGGGGAAATCCCTAAGGACGAGTAAGGAGAAGGGTGGCGATTCTAGGATACGAGGCAGCGTACGTAGGCGTAGGTTTAGTTTTCAGCTCTGAGTTGCGAGTTTTAGAGGAGGTTTTAGAGTGGGTTTTGGGACGAGTGTTTAGAAGTATTGTGAAGGAATAGTAAAGATTAGATAAGAAGTACGAGGCCCTATTTTATTCCAAACCCAGACTCTCGTTCATCTGTCGACTATAGATTTGATAGTCTGTGCATATATTTCAACCCCTTTTTTTAATAAACCATATTTGTAGCAACAGCATTTTACTAGAAACACGTAAAGAGATTCGAATTTCGAAACGCGTAAGATCCGAGTTTGAATTCTGTTCGTTAATTGTGGATAGATTTCTATGTAACATGTATACTGCAGCCTTGGACATCACCTTGAACAATTTTCTATAAATCTTGAATAATATTCTCTGCAATCGACATTTCTTTTAGATCACGATAATCTGCTCAGACTTAAGCCTTCGCTTCTGTATAACATCACGTCTTTAAGAATAAGAACAGACTTGGATTTACATAATGCATTATTTCTTGACTGCTGAGTGGTCTTTTAGTATAAAGTAATCTACGACTTTAGAAAAGAGAAATAAATAAAGGCTGGCTTGGGACAAAGCACGTGATCTTAGCATTCGATGCCAGAATCAAGCAACCAAGTAAATAACAGAACATAGTGCAGAGGGTGAGAATGAATTGTGGCAGAATAATCGAACGTGGTACACGCGATCAGGATAATCTCGAAGTCTTGGTTGCACATTAAGAAGAGTGATCGTCGAACATATCGTTGCCTCGCTTAACCTATTTGACCCGCTAATCTGGCCATTTCTCGACCAAAAACCCCACAGAGGTAATGAAGATACTCAATAAAGTATGGGACAGAAAACGTGACAAGATAAATACTTTCAGGGTGTAACGATAAGATAGAGACTACGCACGTCTACGTGTTTTCTATGAGTATCTTTGTATTCGTAATGATCGTGTCTTGCAGATCATTGTGTACAATCAGGGGAAAAAATGCAATATTGCAGAACTGCATATGTCCCGTAATAGCGTTTTAAGTCCGTGCATAACATAGGCTATATATATACAATAAACAAATATAACAAAATATTGTCAGCGTATAATGCAGAGGCACATGCAAGTTAAGCGATGTCAAGCTACATAAGGCAGGTAAAAAGTGATAAATATAATATAAAAACTGCATGTAGGATCATTTGTTGCTTGCAAAGACCAGTTGTTTAACATATATACGTAATTACCAAGCAAGAAGATAGTCAGGGGGAAATGTGTCTACTACAATATCGTATAAAAGCGTTTCAGCACCACTGATCTTGGGACAAACGAACTCACGAAAGATGGTTGAAAATGCAAAAACTAGCTCTACATAAAATCACGGTATAGTATATACAGGAAATATTTCTTTCTTATTTGTTCGTAAGCTGGCCACTCAAATTGCAGTTATCTTATGTTAATTTTGACCTAATATTTTTCAGCCTCGAATAACTACATACCTTTTGGCATGTTGCCGATGTGTGTTTTTAGTTCTTTCTTTCTCTCTTTTAATCCTTTCTAATTTCCGTAATTATTCTCATTAATAGTAACTTATCTTACATTTTTTCTTACAATTTTTTATGTATTGAGAAGGTTCTCACCCAGAAAAACAAAATGTACTTAACAACAATAAAAGATTTATATCCGAGTTGTTTACTCATTGTCTGTTCCTGTTCAAGATAGGACTACACGGATCAGTTTTTCTTTAAGGCTTGAGTATATTATCTTACACATGAAATATTTCATTATCTCAAACTTCCATTATTCCTGATAAACAGAAATACAAAAGTATTTCTTCTATTTTCCTTATACCACTTTAATAAATAAAAACTTCAAAATTCTTGAACCCGCCTTTACGTTACATTACTTTATCTTAGATCTACCAACAGCATTTAAAGTGTAATCCCCGAAAAGAATTTTTCTAATTCCCACAACTGAAAAGACAGTCGTTTCTTCAATAAAGAACACATTAAAACATAAGAAAACATAAAGCATAACAAATAATATACACCTTTATTCCCCGATAATTCCACACAAATTCTCCAAAGCCTCGCGACTCTCTTGACAACGATCCTCCTTTCCAACAACAATTCCCTAACAACTAACAAAAAACCATAAGGCACCTTAACTCACTTTCACACCAATACGAATAACAGCTCACCACATCTATTCTATCGCAAAAATTCGAGTCAAAAGAACCTCTCGTAGTCTACACATTCCACTGCACACACACACATACATATCCCCCGAAGTATTTTAGACCCGAGGACCGAAAGGCGATTTTCTCTCACGATCAGGAGCGCGGGCTACTTTATTTCATCGCCACAACGGCCGGCGATAAACTCCTCGAAGCCTCGAGATACGCGATCGTTAAAATCCTTCGGAGAAAGCGCCGCTTCGAACCTGCGACAAGATGTCGCCCAAAATGATCCCCGATCGCATTTACGAAATACGGCCAAATTGTAATCCCAGAGCAATGTCCAGAGTAATGGCGGGGAGGGGGAGGGGGGGAGGAGGCGGAGTTTTACAAAGCGCTAATTATCCCTTTCCTCGATTAATTCCGGGACGGGACGCGCAAGGCGCCTGATCCCCCTGAAACGATTAAAATCCAGGATGCGATTTGCCCGGGCTCGGCCTCCGCCGCGCGAATATATTCGCGCATTCACCGACGATTAGCCGCGTAAAATACGAGGCCGGGCTGAGTTATGCGATAACACGTGTCCCCGTTATTATACGCGGGCTGTACACGAAATAGAAAGAGGGAAACGGACGTAAAACGAATATGATACGGTGCCGGCGCATTGTGCCTGATGAAACCCGCGATTAGGGAACTGAACCGAGCGCTGTCGAGGCATAGTCGGCTCCACTAATTAAACCCTTTGACGTAGCCCGTGACCATTCAACTTATTATAATCCGCCCCCCTTCCTGGATGTGTGCGGCTGAATCGGAAGTGGCGCTCTTTAAAGGGCAACTGCGCTTTTCGCGACTCTGTCCGGATGGTTAATGGGGGGTTTTTTATGAAGTGTCGGGCTCTGGTGGCTGAGGTTTACGAGTGAATGTATAGGACACTTTCTGGACATGTTTGTGCGTAGCATGTAGATTCTTAAAGAAGTAGGCTATTGAGAAGAGATATCGATGGATCTGTGGAATGATTCAATGAATCACGGAAAATCTCGAAAATGGTATCCTAGGAAGTATTTCAATTTTTCTAAAAAGAACGACTGACTGGTCAGTTTGACCGCTTTGGTGGGTCTGGTGTTAAGGGATGTTTGATTTTGCACGCGATAAGGGTGAGAGGGAAAATGCTGTTGGCATTGGTTGGACAATGGATCCAAGTTAAATGACCCTTCGTTCGACGTAGGTCAAGTTACATATATTTCCCAATAAAACAATTAACAAGAGAAAAATAAATATTGAACAGTACATTACATGTAAATTATAATAAAAATGGAAAAACTAAATAGCGACGTGAACGCTGCTGGTAAGAAATTTTGCCAAGAAGTAAAACATTTAAATTTTGTGTAACCGATCGTTGTAAATTCAGTGCTAAACATTCGCTTATTTACTCACCACCAACCATTTTCAACCACGCAACATTAATACACTTGTCACATTATCATATTAAACATTATCGATACGCAAATAAACATCCCACTCTCAAATCCCTTTCACCGCAAAATATCAAAAATAATATTAATCTACCGCACCTGAGGATAAATCCTCACTACACCGCACATTCTCACCGTTAACTTCCAAAAGCTCAAATATAACCTCGCGGCCTTCCTCAGCAGTTCGCGAGCGCCCGTACCCCGTTTCTTGGGCATTAGAGGCGGTCGAACGTTTGGCGCGGCATTCGCAGGAGGAAAAAAAAAGAAGAAGAAGAAAAGGGAGGGAAGGAGGAAAAAAAACCACCTGAGAAAAGCGTTCGCCGCGGGTAATTAGGAGAGAAAGTATCTCGCCGGTGCGATATCATCGGCGGCTCGTCGAAGGCAGAGCGCCGGGAAAGCCCATCGCGCTCGCGTGTGCCGGGAAATCCGGGGCTGGTTCGCGGCGGCATTACACATTCAGAAGGAAAACAATACGTTCGGAATATGCAGATGAGTATATACCCTACCTGATAGCGTCGGATTCGTCGCAGAGGCGTCCTGGCGTACGGCGTCACTGGTAATTGCAGCCCCGCCGAGATTGGTGCTGTAGTCTTCGAGAAGTACGTAGCACAGTAATAGCCGTGCCACCCTCATTCTAGAAGTGGAAGAAAAAGAAAGCTGAACAATAATAACGACTCCTTCCTTCTCTCTCCGCCTCTCTCTCTCTCCTTATCTCCGTCCCACGCACAGGCACACACACAGGCCTCCTCCTACCCTTTGTGTCCAGCACTCAGCTCTCGGAGCTCGCAGACAACGGTCCGCCTGCCAGTTTCTATTTTCTCAATCGATACATTTCTCGCCATGGCGAATATAAGCGGCGGGCCCCCCCGGGCGTAAGTTCGCGCAATTTCACGTAACGTACGTGCAGCCAGAATTCGGCGGGCGGAAATCGCCCTGTGCAGATACCAGGCGCCGCCGTGTCCAGAGACGCACAGGACAATTATCCTTTCGCGCCCTCTCGTAAATAACCGGCCTCGGCCGTTTGGAAACGGAGATTTCAGTGGCGCGTACGCCCGAGGAATTTAGCACTCTCCAACCTACAGCGTAGGTACACACGGCCCCGACTGCTCCTTCTTATTTACGACAGGACTAAATGAAAAGTCTTCCCCGCCTCTCACTCACTCATTCTCTCTCTGTCTCTCTCTCTCGCTCGCTCGCTCGTCCCTATTCGTCTCCCTTGGTTTTCATCGCCCCCTCTCTCCTTCTCTCTCTCTCTCGCTCTATCGCACCCACCCGCGCTTGGAGCACCACTCGAGCCCCCCCCCCTCTCTCTTTCTCTCTGTCTCTGTCTCACACACGTACTCATGCTCTCCATCTTCGTCCTCCTTTTTTCGCACCGATGTCAGATTATAAGCTCTTTGTCCTATCTCGCTTACGCGTGATTGATGGCTCCTGCGAATGAGGCCGAAGTGAAAGATCTTCGGGCGAAACCTCTGGGATTTTGAGAGATGGGGGTCGCGAGAAAAATCTCGGCCCGAAGTGCTACATCCAGGGGCCAACGGCTAGGTGGCATATTCATTTCGGGCCGTGAGGTGGAGCTGACGAATTTCATTAACCATCCAATCCGTTAAACGCGATTCCTGGTCGTTCGACGGTTAGACCTTCGCGCGTATGTTGGAAAAGTATTCGAGGGGCGGGTAGAGAGAAGAATGGCGAATTGGGGTGAAAAATCGTAGGAACTTTCTTGACTGAGGAATATCTATTTCTGAGTGTACGCATAGGCCCTGCTAATCTTATTGCTGCTGATACTCATTAAGATACCTTGCGTTAATTATATTGGGCATTGACGAGCAGTTAATTTTCACGCTTCTTAATAAGTTTTTAAATTCTCCGTCTGCTTTTATTGGAATAAGAATTTCAGTCGAGAGAATGATATTGTGTGTGGAATAGTCTGTAGGCACCAATGCGTGGCTCAGATAATTATGATCATTGAATTTTAAGAGTTGAATGAAATATCTATTTCTGATTACTATTCTACTATGTATTATATGGAAGCGTTAATGTTTAACAAAGATAGTGCTACTCAAACTTTCCTGAAAAGTAAGCCGTAACCTATGTGTAGCATGAAACGATTTATTATATTAGTTCCAATAGTGTCTTCTCCTATCTACACACAGCTGTTTTATCCGTCAATATTTACTCAGACATGAAACCTAATCCGTCGAATGTTATGGTCTTTATCTTTAGTCATCCTTTAGCTGTATATACAATTCAATAAAGTAATGTAAAACAAAAAAACTTTTTCCACGCCAATTTTTTTTATACGCTTTGATTTAACACTTTAAGCTTTATCACTTTCTAATATTAATTTAATTTAATTTTGTGATATAGTAGGTAATCAATGTTTGATCCACGCACCAATGGTAAAAAACTACTATTCCACACAAATAGTCGACTGTAATTCTAACTCCATAAAACCCGATGCAGAATTAAAATAAGCGTGCAATATCTGTTAGACCAAGAATTATCCCCATATTCTTAAACTAACAGTGACAAGTAGTTTAGGCGTATATCTATAAAACAAAAAATAACGTTTATCCCTTACAAAACGAAATAAACTTTTTCTACAACCCAATACACTGATATTTCACCTCGCGCCCAAAGAATCATTAGAAGAACCCTCGTTAACATTCCAAACAACTTCCATAAAAAATACCCAACCATCGATCTTTTTGAGCGCACAATGGATACCAAAAAATCCCAAATAGCGCATAAGACTTTACGCATTACAGTCTCACTTAGCGCAAGGGAATACCGCCGTAAACGCTGTTTGTCGCACTCGCTAGGCGCCGAAGTATTAAAACAGATATTAAGCCGCGCGCCGCTGTCTCCCCTGAGTGGCTTGGATTCGCGCCTGGAAAAAGAACCGGCGAATATAATCCCTACCGCGAGGGGGTTTAACCCCTCCGGGAGTTTAATTCGTTGGGAAATTTACACCGGGGCATAATTATCATTCGCCTTGGCGGAGCGTATCCCGCGGCGGATCCGTTTTGGCGGATGATGCGCCGCGATAAAATCGGATTGCGCCGTCATTGGAAACTTTCCGGGCCAGATCGGTAATGCATAAGGATCCCCGGCCCGGAGGGGGATGGATCCCACTTTTGGAACTGAAATCCCATTTCCAACGCGCCCGCCCGTGTTTACCGCGATGAGCTGTTTGTCCGCAAACATTGTCCCTTCGAAAAGAACCGGGCAAACGTTATAACCGATTTAAAAGCCCCGACGCCGAGGCAATCAGGGACGCTTCTCCGGTAGCGCGCCATCGGGAATTAAGTGAGAAACATTAATAATTCCCTGGTTCGATCCGCAAACGTTACGATTGTCCGGATAGACAGCGCCAGGTTTCTTTTGACTCTGGATCCTCGAGGTTTGAGTTCTGCATGGCAGGTGCTGGTTAACTCTTGTCTTTCCTCGAAAGATGTACTTTTGCTGGTTGTTTTATTACCTTTTTTCATATTGTAGCAGTCGTTATTAAGTGCAAAGAATTTTGTAAACTCGCGTGTAGCTTGTTATACCAAGTCTGTTCTCCGAGTTGCACGAATATCATTATGATTTTTCCATCAGGTTGTACTTTCCATGTACTCACCACGTTTCATAGAAATTCGTGGTGTATGAGATATTTTTAAACGAGGAGAGAAACAGGCGTTGAATTGCGGAGTGACGGTGTTGACACAGCGCGCTATGATTTCCTTTGATCAAATTAATGGATTTAAATTGATCGTTTAAACCTACTATAGTGATTTACGTGGAATCCATCGCTATGTCCGCTAGGCCACTATAGTGGCTTACGTGGAACCTATTTATAAGTCTGCTATAACACTATAGTGACTTATTGGAAACCTATCGCTATGTCCATTATGCCACTACAGTAACTTACGTGGAACCAATTGCCATGCCCACTCTAGTCATTTTCTCCTACTCTAGTAATTTCGTAAGGGTTCTCTGCGCCGTATCATGTTTTTAAATATATCGTTCAGACTTCAAAAAGAACCGAGCAAACGTTATAACCTATTCAAAAGGCTCGACACCGAGGCAATCATGTAGCGCTTCTCCGGTAGCGCGCCATGGGGAATTAAGCGAGAAACATTAATAATTCTCTGGTTCGATCCGCAAACGTTACGATTGTCCGGACGAATGGCGCCAGGTTTCTTTTGACTCGGGATCATCGAGATGTCCGTTTTGCATGCAACCTCCTGGTTAATTTCACAGCTGACTACCAAAGAAATGTGATTTCCCTGTGATCGCTTATAAAAGTATCACAACTTTGAGAAGGTGGAGGTTTCGCAGAATTTTGATTCCTCTTTTTGTAGTACGCGAACGAACAATTGACGTACTCTCCTCGCGCTCTTTTATGTTTACAGGTATTCATAACGCAATATAAAGACGCGGGGGCACTGGCTAGTAGATTTAATACTAAGCTGAATTCTAAAGCTTTCTGCGAAGCGGTCGTACGAGTTTTCTCATTAATGCACCATGTTCGTGAACTCGGCCTTAGTTTCAGAGGGGGAAAAAAAGTGAACGGATTAGAAGGACATTTGTATACGCTTAACGTTATTCCGCGCACACTTTCTCGCAGCATTCATTTACACGTGGGACTCGAGTGACGCTAAAGATGAATAACTCAGTTCCGCGTTAAACCTTAACTCCTTTCGCCCAGCTCTTTGTCGCGTGATCTTTATCAGCGAGAAAACTGGTAAATACCGCAGTGAGGAAGAAGCTCGTTTTCAGGATAAAGCATTCCAGGAGGGCAGCTTTGGTGGGAGGAAAGGTTTTACGCGTGGAACCCGCTTTGTACCGGTGCACCGAAAAAGAATAACGGTTATCGCTTTAATCAACGTTCCGGCAACCGCATCGTGCACTTTGTTGCAATTTAACCGCGAATAGGCGTACGTGCCGGGCAAGTGTGCACTCTTAACGGTCATGATTGTTCGACCTCCATGAGAAAACCTGATCGACTTGCTTTCGGATGGCGGCTCGAAAATCAGTCACGGCAGGTAGTAAAACGCGCCGCGATTACGCTTAATAGACGCTGTGCGAAAGTTCTCACAACTTTTCACTATTGTCCGACATAAAGGCCTCGTGCCATTCCTCCGCTTTACTAAACGTGCGACTCTTAGCTCTAAAACTGCGCGATGAATGCTCGACGCTTCGCCTAATGAATGTATGAAAATGATAAGTTGGTCATTTTCGAGAAAAATTGCCTTATCCTCGTAACGAGGTGCTTTTCGTGATTTTCGATGATTCTCCCGTGACTGATGTATATAATTATATTGATTTAATCATGCTTTTTCCTAGTCCTGTTCTTTTTTTGAAGATATTTTTATAAGTGGACGATGTGTCTGGGAAGTGGGGGGTATTATTAGTGTTTGTAGTGCCTCTAGGTCGGAGCTATTGTCTAAGACTTGCTCGTACTTTATGCAATAACTTTGCCCACTATCAGTTTGGCAGGGGGATTGTATAATTTCGGAGAAGAGATGTCGAAAGCAGTTCGCTGGAAAACTCGGGCAGTTAGACCTTAGCGAGATATTTAAATCTTGGACGTTTATAGATAAGATAATCTTATTGGACGACTGGATGGTCCATGAAATTATGTAAAGTGTTATTGCAGCGAATAGCATACTATGATATTACCTCGAATAAATAAAGAGTGCTCTCAGTATCTCCTCCTTTGTAAAATAAAGGTTATGTCGTAAGATGTGACAAAGAAATCGATTTGTCAAAACGATACTTGTAGTAGTTAATGATATATTGTTTTATATAGATATACATACTTTTATGAATTTGGAGTTATCAAAGGATTAAAAGTCCGTTTTGTCGTAAATAATAAATATGTATCAGGCGATAAAACTTGAAATACATGAACTTGAGTACATATAATAATTTAACATAAGATTAAGCGGTATCTTCACAAATCGATCATAGCCAGCCTGTTGTAAAATGCATTGCAATTTCTCGATCTTCTCATTTATATTCTTTTTTCCTCGAGAAGTCATCTATTAACAATAAAGTAACAATCCGATATCTCCTTATACGTATTAAATTCACAAATCAGTACCATATCTTCGTGTTCGATCGCATAATTTGAAAAACAAAGCAAAGCTGTCGGGAATAACAGCAAGCATTTATACAATTAAGAACGTATTGCATTCGTATTAAACTTTCATACCTTTTAAACTTTCAATATCTTTTGAAAGCACAGAATTGATTATCGTACGTAATAAATCCACATCGACTCGCGAGTGAGCCTGGACATCTCAGTGCAGAAAATTCTGCATAATCGTGTTTCTATTCGCGCACGAAGTACACGTATGTCGCGTTAATGGAGTACACGCATTTCGCGGTTAATAAAAGCCGCCCCAAGAGAAAACTCGGGAGGCTATTTGTACGGCTGCGTTTATAGTTACGTACCAGCCGCGGATATCGTGTACTGTAGAGAGGTCCATGGAACGCGCTTGATACATTCCATATTATACGAATCCATGTGATATGTATCACATGGGTTCCCCAATAGCTTAGCTGCTATTTATATACCAGAAACCGTGGCTCTTATCTTACTTCCCTCATTTTCTATTGCGCGAACTGCTGTCTCGTTTATATTTTAAATCTCTGACCCTTCTTTTCTCACCTCGCGAACTACTGCAGATCTTTCCTTTTCTTTCGCAACATACACTTTCACTGGCTATTTTAATGCCTTTCTCTATTGTAGAAGTCGTTATTAAGCACAAAGAATTTTCTAAACTAGCGCGTAGAAAATACCAACTCTATTCACCGAGTTACACGAACAACATCGCGATTTTTCCAGCGTGTTGTACTAATCCGTTTCACAGAAACCTGCGTTGTACGAGATTTTTCTGAACGAGCGGAGAAAACAGGCTCCGATTCGCGGATCGAACGTGTTGGCACAGCGCGCTATGATTTCATTTAACCTCTTAACTCCGGTACACCACTGTAGTGACTTACGTGGAACCTATCTATAAGTCTGCTACACTACTATAGTGATTTACGTGAAATCCATCGCTATGTCCAATACGCCATTATAGTGACTTACTTAGAATCCATTGCTATGTCCACTACGCCACTATATCGACTCACGTGGAATCTATTATTACGTCTACTACGCCACTATAGTGACTTACGTGGAATCCTTTGCTATGTCCATTACGCCACTATAGTGACTTACATGAAACCTATCTATAACTCCGCTACACCACTATAGTGACTTACGTGAAACCCATAACCAAGCCCTCTATACTACTATACTAACTTACGTAGAATCCATCGCTATATCCGCTACAGTGCACCAGTATAGTGACTTCATAACAAAATCCTCTCTCTGTCGTATCATGTTTTTAAATACATCCTACAAACTTCTATCGTTAAACATTAAACCGTACGTGCCCATGTTATCTTAATACGCCCTCTTTTGACTCATTACACGAAGGTGTACAAAGGTATCATAATTAATTCATCCAGCCATTGCTTACGAGCAGACCAGGACGAGCAGCAGCCGCACAGAGGTACAGCGCCGCGGAATGTCCAGCCGTACCCTAAGAGGTTAATCGCGCACGAGGCCGCGGTAAAGTTCTCAGAACTGGCGCGCATCGCTCCGAAAGTTCGATCCGCCAGCATCCCCGATATTCCCTTTACCTATGATAATATACTCGACAGGCAACCCCTGTATATGTATGTGTGTGTGTGTGTATATATATATA
>JBCFXI010002561.1:0-19042 GCA_038496175.1 Ampulex compressa | reverse complement strand
CCCCCCCCCCCCCCCCCCCCCCCCGAGCGCGCAAAAGGAGGAGTCCCCGCGGCACCCGTGGTTTTGTCGCTCGGTTCCCGGTAGCCGACCATAATAAATACATAATATGCACATAAAGGCGAGCCGGCGCGATCGAAATGATCAAGAGAAATCCAAGCAGGTTCGCCGTGGGTGGCACCGCGAGGACTCCCTCGTTGCCAAGGTGGATACGTCGCCGACGAATCGACGTTTTCCTTCGGGACGGTCCTGGAACGAGGTAATTAACCCTCCTCGCGTCTGCACGCTGACGTGGGCATACCAGGTATCCCGCGGTGTTTTATACGAACGTGTGATTTTTGAGATATGTTTTATGGTGCACCGTGCCTCGGCAGGCTTTGGCTTCGACGTCGTCGACTCGATGCCTCGCGATCTTCGTTTATCAGCGTGAGCTCGTGTGCGACTCGCTTGGGGAGCTCGTTTGTTTTATTGATATCGTCGATTGTGCGCTCATGGAAATGAGGAGGAAGTTGTTGTTGGATGGAATTGAGGTGTAATTTGGTTCGAGCTCTGAAGTGGCGTACTTCGTGGTGGCGATGCTTGAAAAATCGAGCAACCGTGTGTTTAGTATAGTATAGTATCATTTGGTTTTGCAAGCAGTAGGAGGAAGCTGTGTGCAGATAATAGTTTTTTTTTTGAAAATCAAGGAGACTATCGAGCGTAACTATCGACAAATAGTATGTATCTCATATTGTACGTATCTCGTTTTATGAAATAAACCAAACCTTTCGATCTTTATGTCGCACTTTTTACTTCGATCTCATCGAAATCAATAAAGACGACATAATAACGCTCGTCCACGCCGTGGCAAAACGAACAGTAGACGCGTGGATGTCGATCGGAGAGGCACGATACGCGTGTACCGAGAATGAAGGTAACAGATCCATCGATCTTTGCCACATTTTCCTTTGCCACATTGTAACGTTCGAGAAAGTCCACGGAAGAACCGTACGCACATATCGCTAAGCTCTTTATCCTGTAGTCTCGTTAAAGCAACTCCGTGTCGCTTTTTCGAGAATGTCCCTATCCGATCAGCGTGGCGCTGATCGCGGAAGAAAGAAAAAAGTTTGCGTAAAGAGTGAAAGGCTAAGGATATAGAGCATTAAAATTCTCTACGGTTATAGAGTCCTCTATATTATCCTGTGCTTGGAATTTTCTCATTTTCCACAGACTCCTAGAACAACTCCGTCACGTTATACGTAATTTCCAAAAGCACCGGCCCTGGTTTCGATCCTGGATTTTCTTGCCGCCGCCAATTTCGAGCTCCAAATTCATTTTATTGCGATTCCTACGATTCATTCAATTCCCAGTTCGGATTTGACGAGAGGCACGTCGAACGGTTTCTTTCTGCAGTGTCCCCGATTCTGGGGAAGGCGCGCGTGAGAATTGTGCGAAAGAGGCTGAAGATGACCGAAGACGGGGGTCAGAAACATACGAGAGGGGAGGGGGGGAGGCTAGTTTAAGAGAGGAAGGACAGCTTCATCTCGCCGGTGGTCCATCCGATGCAGAAGCAAAAACTGCAGAATGCACGGACCATAGTTTGTCGTCCGATAGATACGCGTCTATTTCTCCTCTATTTCTTCCTATGAGAATATTCTCCATCGAGGCGCGCGATCAAAGATAACGTATTAACCACACCGAGTAACTTTATAATAAAAATTTTAAGAGCCTCAACCCAAATTCAACCAAGCTTCCTATATTAACACTAGAACTACCAAACCAGTCAAAATAACTGGCCACTCGTTTCTTTAAAAAAAATCCTAGTACTTCATAACGACGTATTTTTCAAGATTTTCCATGATTTTCATACAGTATTTGGATCATCACTTTGATTTACCAAAATTTCCTTTCACTCTCCCCTTTTTTTTTAAAGATATACGCGGTGTTCTAAATATGCCCAGAAAGTGGTTGGTAGTTCTAGCTTTAAAGTGACACTCCAAAGACATTTCACAAAGACAATATCCACATCTCCAAAGCCCAATCCAGAAATGACCAGGACTCAAAAGTCTTCCCGCACAGAGCGACCCTTTGACAAAGAGAATATTCACATTCCCGAACCCCGATCCTGAACCTGGCAGGGGGGAAGAATTCGGTATCTTGAAGTGCCGATGGCGAAGGATGACGGTCGACATGCGAAAACTCGATTTAGAGTTAACATCGGGCAGGAGCTAATGGGTATCCGAGTGTCGATGAGGCTTCGACGCCGATGGACGTCGACGTCAGTCAAGGGAGCCGAGGGGGCCCCGGAGGTTTTTACGCGACGTGCCAGTAATTTACAGTCGGTCATTCGGCCATACATGGCCGGTACGATCGGTGGCCCCGCGATACGTCAAATTAGCCCATACATCATGGCTTTCTTTACCGGCCCATCGATTTATGTGCATGCGCATAATATAAATTATTAAATAAGTCTATGTACCGGGCCCTCCGTCGTCCTCATGCCGCGTACCGGAGGCGCACGTCTCAGCCGTACGCCGGTTATTTATCACTCTGCCGGGCCGCTGCTCCAAATGAAATTCTCAAATTGCCGATCGACGATCGGATAACCGGCGCGTCAAGATCGAGGATTGAAATGGAGGGCGGCTGCTGCCTGCACGAAATATCGAGCGCGCCGCTGTTTTTCGAAGAGTGCCGCGACTCTTTTCGCGGCGCGATTACTTTTTCGGACTCCCATTTGTGCGTCGCGCATTGGAGGCGGGTGGTTCGCACGCCTCGCGAGGATGATGAAGATTGGGAATATTGGAAGTTTAATCGGCGTTTGAGGATCGTGAGAGGGGGGAGAAGGGAATATCGTATGTCTTGCAGGATCTCGAACTTCGATCGATATCGCGTTTCGGGAAGGATGAGTAATGTAGAGCGATTTCTTTCCGGGATGAAGCAAGCGGAGGTGCGAGGCGGTGAAAACTGGGCGGTACAATGGGCTGTGAACCTTTTTCGCGGAATAGTGCCGCACTCGTACGCAGGTTGTGCGAGCACGCACTTTTTTTTCCGCCGTATTTCCCGATATTTCGAGGTATTACACGCCTATTTTTCTTCCCGTTGCCAACAATCACTTTGGCTTACCTCGTGAATAACAACTACGGTGCTAATAATCCATTGGAAAGCTCGGGCGAATACGGACTGCCAATCGATTCTTGCAATTATTTCCTCGATGTTTAAACCTTGCTTTATGGTATGTAGTAGATCGCGAGAGATAACCGAATTATAAAAAAAAGTGTAAGGACTAAGTATGCCGCAATTTTAAAGCAGGTGTTATACAACTTCGAAGCAGTGTCATTTAATAATATATAACTTGAAAATATAAATGGATAAATGTTTAATAGTTCCCTGTCCAATCGATGCATCGAAAAACAAATGCATACTAAATCTTCCATGCATTTGACATGTAAAATAGAATTTATAAAGTGTGTAAAATTATGAATGGCGTGCCAAAACTCTTCTTTCGCGCATACATTTACGCGACATAATCCTTCATCGAATCGCGCCCAAAGGCATCGTTCAAAATGATTTGTCATTCCACAAGAATGCTATCTAAATTTAACATTTTAAATTGCCCATACAAGGAGCGAGCATAAAAATTTTTTCGATCCGACGTATGCGAGTATCGCGAGCGCGCGGACGTACAAGGCGTGCGTTGTTTTTGCAAAGCTGCAAAACGTGAGCCACGAATGATTCCACGTGAGATACAAATATGGTCGTATTTCTCGGTCGGCGGCGCGCACGATTTTTAAGCCGCACACGATTCGGAAGCACCGTGTAGCAGCCTCGTCGCGCGAAACGCACCATGATTTCGAAATCCGATCGACACCGTCCAATAAAACTGTCAAACGCTAAATCTTCGTGAGCACCCTTTTCCACGACGAGATTCTGCCGTAGGCTTCATACAGATATAAATAAATCCAACCCCCCATGGCGTCATATCGGGGGAATTGGCAAGCATCGTCGGATTCTATACGAAACTTTACGGCGCAAATTGGAAAACCATTGCTCGAAAATGAGAATGATCGATTAACCATAAAGCCAGCCTAGCCTCGACCATGAAGGCAGCCATTCCCTCCCTTATTCCTCGACAAAGAATTTTTATCCCGCATCAAAATCAAATCGGTGAATAATCAAAAACCAAATACACGAAGAAATATAATTCAACAGTACGATAAACTATAACGATCGGACAGAAATGATTTAAAATTATCATCCACACACGCTTCGAGTCTTATACCAAAAATCGAGAACAACCACCCGTGTTTCTCTTAATATTTCATAACACGCTTTGGCCTATGAGGGTAGGGGGGGTATGTTAAGCGGAGGGAACCAACACCGTAAACGCAGTGGCGCAGGCAAAGCGACAAAAGTCGGTGAGGAGGGGAGGGGGGAGGGGCGCAAGACGCGACATGATTTCGGAATCCAATCGACGTCGGCCAATAAAACTGTCAACCGCTAAATCTCCAGGAGCACCTCTACCTCCTGGAGGGCCGTTGTATTGACGCGAATTATCAGAGATAGAGCACACCGTGTGTATCGTCAGGGGGCGGCCCATCCCGTGACTCTGCGCCACGCTATCCCCGCCGTAGGATTGGCTTTACCGAGGGCAGAGGAGGGTGAGAGAGAGAGAGAGAGGCAGAGAGCGAGAGAGAGCGAGAGAGAGAGAGAGAGAAGAGAGAAGGAGGAAGTGGGAGGGGGGGAGGTGGAAGAGAAAGCACGAGGCTTGTCTCATTTTACTTTACAAGAGGGATTTAAAAACGAAGAACCGTTTGACAGCTATTGCGAGCCCCACGCCAACGTCGAAGCAGCCCTTCGGACCCGGCGGTCCCGCAAATTAAATTTAAAATATACAATAAACAAGGAAACAATCAATAACGAGGCCTCCTCCGTGCCCTTGTCCCTCTGATTGGCTCGGGCGCGGTGATATGTCGGTAATTAAAAGTCGACTTTTTCGTCCTCGCCCTGCTCGATAAGGGAGCGACGCTGGGGGCTTAGAGGGGGGGGGGGGGGGAAGGGAAGGGGGTCGACTCGCGACTTAGCTTAAATCGTGAAAAATGATGCCGCCTTATTGACCGCGCCCGCGTCCTGGCCATTACCCTGAAAATTGCCCTGAAAACCCGTGATCCGGCGCTACACGTGCCGAATACGCGATCGAACCTCCCCCCTCGCCCCCTACCACCCCCCACCTATCCTACCAGCCGCGCTTTTCTCCCGATACTTCTGCCACATTTTTTCCCGCTTCGTTTAACGCCCGTTGGGGCTGATAAAACGGGCCTCCGCGGAGCTTCGCATTACGCCGCCGATGGCTAATTTTAAATTGAAACGAAGTAACGGGGGGAGAGGGGGGGCGCGAAGAAAAGTGATTTCTGGGCGTAGCGCGGGATGAAACGTGCCGGTGCCAGTGGCGCGCGTATAGTGAAAGTGAGAGCCTTGCCAGGATGATCGTTACCGTAGGAGTTGTATTTCCGATCGGAGCACTTTATAGATATATTTATGTATTATTAAATTTATATATTATACTTATAGAAATTACGGATACGCTGTTGGATGGGGAATCGATCGGTAATACTTTCTCGAGAATAGGGAGAGTTACTCTATAAGGATATCTCTGTCGAATTGGATTTCAATTAGAAGGTATCCTTCGCGATATAAGATATTATAGGATAATAAGTAAGTCTCTTAAAATCGATTCTGAAGGATTCGCGAAGCTCGAGTGAAGTATCGATGATATGCTAAGAATTGTTTCTTTATAACGTACTACCACAGATCACTTTCGAGATTAATTCGTAATTGTTACGATTGTTAATACTCGTTGGTAGAGGGTAATTTACAAAGATAGATTATTCACTTCGAGACTTCTCCGTACATCGTTTACACTCGCGGACCTGTACTTCGTTCTCCTTGCGTGGAAGAGTAATAACCGAGCGCAAAGTTGGATGTTTTGCTCGAAGGATGTTCGGAGGATTCGCCCGCTGCGCCAAACGCAGATATAAAAATAACAGTGGGAATAAACGTTTAATTGCGCCGCGTTACGTGGCCTGGGTACGCACAGTGGATATCTTTCTTCCGGTTTCGTAGTGATTCCTCATCCGTTGCTAGCCCACAGCGCGTTAGTCCTTCCGGTCATTAAGCCGGACGACTATGTAATTTGCAGAGACATTATACCGACTGATTAAAATAATAATGCCCGGCCGCCACAGTCGATGAGCGCGACACGGAGTCCCAGCGGACCGGCTTATGAATATTGATCCCCATCCGGTGTTCGGTAATAAACATATCGTTCGGCATCGTTCTTACATTCGAATCACAATGGGATTAAAAAGCATAACGCCACCGGCGATCCTGAATTATTTTGACCCGATAGCTGCCGCGCATAAATTGCCTCCCCCCAACGAAATCTCTTCGCGCTATATATACGCACGTCCCGTTTCCAATTTGAATGATTAATTTATACGGGCCTTGGTTTTGCTTTGTTCCATAGCGAAACTCGATGTATCTGATATTTCATCATCGACCGGCGTTTAATCCTTGATCGACCGTTTTTGAGTAATAATTCATCCGCCCGGCATTGGCCATAAACATTCTTTAATCTGGTTTACGATACGGGTTCTAAGCTCAGACGATGTGTGGCAGTTTATTCGTTATATAAGAATTTTAATGACAAACCGATATTGAATCGATAGAGATTGTATGATTTTTGACCGAATTTTATTTTCACTACTTGTGGTATCTTACTTGTATTCGCGTGTTGCACCTGCATCTATTCTGGATGCTACAAGCAGATGTATAGATATTCCTAAAAAGTATACTCTGTTGAAAACGATGGATGTTTTATCAAACGTATAGTGGTACTAGAAAATACGACACCTGCTGCAAACCAATATCACTGCAAAGGATCTTATAATGTGTTGCACATACGTGCATTTTTCCTTTGTCCTTTGTTCACATCGGTCGTATTTACTGGCTGCTTTATCGCAAAGCAGCGATATCTCTCTAACGAGACATACATGCTCAGTAGCCTTACCGGCATATGCCATGCGATACATTATTAAAAGTGAAATCTCGTCATTTCTAATGCAACGCCGCGGCTTTTTAAACGCTTTCATTACGTAGCAGAGGCATTACGTATGGCGTAAACTAGAGTCGAGGAATTCCAAAGCGACGTATCGCGTCGCGCGTATATCATACTCAAGCTTATCGGCTGTGCCAATCCGCGCGAGGTGCGGCACCATTTGAATATTCGAGCCGCGTCGAGATTAAAAAACATAACGCCGCCGCCGCCGACGACGATTCCGACTTATTTTGACCCGATAGTTGGCGCGCATAAATTGCCTTCCTTTCAGATCGCACGTGTTACTCGGCCGCTGCAAATTAGCACATTCGTAGTCGTCCGTGGAATATGCATGCTTCCGCTCTGGGCGCAAAGACGCGTACTTTGACACGGCACGGCCGAGTATAATATGCCTTTCGACTTGAATTTCAGTCGGCCACGCTCGATCATCGTATTTAAGCGGCATTGTATCGAAACTTAACGTGGGAAAAACATAATCGCCAATTGCGCAATGCCAACCTGGCCCGAGGGGCCTCGAGCAATTGATCGCTGAAAAATTGCACCGAACGTGACTCTGATTTCTCGATATTCAGAAATCGAGAGTTTAATCCGATATGCGATATTCTCGTTACTGAAAGCTAATCGGCTCAGAAACGCGTACTACGAAGATAAATCGACCGATAATATATCGAGCAATAGGTAGCGGAAGTATTAAGAATGAACGGATATCAAAGTATTATTTTTAGACGGTGAAAACAAAAATTACGCGAGCAGAATTATCTGGCTTTATACGTAACGTGTGTTCAATGTTTAATAAGGTCGTATTTGCATATCGAAGGTCGTGTTTAGTATGTAAACCGATGTATTAATACCACGCGCACTTTCACTCGATATTATTTAATTACTATAAATATACGCCGAGCTGCGATCAAGTACCGACCCTAATACGTTATTTCAATTCCTGAATATTTTCATTGCCCCCACGTGCTGTGCATTACTCGACGCGTTGTTTGCACATTCGAAACATCCGCTCCGCGCCCCGTCGTACCGTCATGAAACAGCAAAATAGCCTCGAGACATAAACGGGCAATCGTGTTGATATATTTTAATTCGCCAGATCGCCGCCGATAAATCGGCCTCTCGCACCATGGAGCCCGAAAACGGCAGTGTCTCGCTTCATATTAAACTCCTGGCTGGTATTCCTCACTGAAATGAAGATAAAACGGTCGAAAAGGAGGGAGCCGAGAGAGGGAGAGAGCGAGGAGAGTCGCGGGGGGCCGTCGAATAAGCGCCGACGGCCTTACTGCCGTTAGGTAGCGGAACCCCCGCTGATATTAGGCCCCCCATCGACACCTGACAACCCGCTAGCTGCTACCTACAAATTGCTTCGCATCCTGACCTCCGCGCGCTCCCCAGCTTCCACGGTAGGACCGCTTAGCGTCTCAACTCTGCCACGAGACCGCGTTTCACCCGCGGCATTATGTCAAACCGGCTTTTTTTCTCCCGAACTTCGAATCGATATCGGATTCTCTATCCTTCCTGCACGATTATCGTTGCTGAATATTATGCATCCCGACTTCTGACAATTTCTTAGTGTCTTTTTTTAACAGGGTCTTGATCGTTTATGATTGGTCGCAGATTGCTTTTGTACTGCCTATGCTGCTGATCGCTTTTGTACCGAAGCTTGTGAAAATGGAAAGAACGATGTGTATGGAAGTGTGTAATAAATTGAATGTAGAAAAAGAGGACATTGTGGGATGTCCTTAATGTAGTGATTCAAGGGATACGCAATCCACTTGTATTTGATCTGTACTAGGCTAGACGATCGCAGGATGCTGTGGTAAAAATAGAAGGTTTAAACGAAGAAATAACAAACGTCGAAGCGCGGGATGCCGCATTGTAAAAACGTTGATGGGCCGCGTACCATTTATCATCCAATGATATATGTCACCCAGGGAGCTCTGCCGTTAATTACCGGACCACACATTTCGATACCGAATCCCGCTCGCGTGCAAATTCCAGGTACAGCATTCTATGACGAATCGGCCATGGAAAAACGCAGGATCTACCGTTTCTACGAAAGGCTCGCGCCTTTTTGCCTTCTCCTCGAGAAAGCAGCCGGTTAGTCGGATATCGCGAATTTTATTCGATCTTGCTTCTAAATTGTTTATCAACAGCGAGCCTTTTAACGGATGTATATTCGCTTTACGATCAATTTGAAACAAACGCATATATCGGCATCCAAATGTGGTAATGATTTTAATTGCCCTGGCCCCATACAGTTTATACCTCGAATTATTAACATATACGACCTTTGGCTCGCCTCTGCGTCCGATTTTAATCTGAATTGGAAATCACAAAATTGCCAAAGTGATAATAGCATAACACGCATACCGACTATTCCCGTACACAAAAATACTTCACTAAACGCAAGCTCGGAAATCATGACAATCGATATACCTCTGAACTTCGCTGATGAGCAATAATTCTAGCTATAGAATATACCAAGGAACACACCTACAGACTACTTATTCGCTATTGGTCTACACGCAAAACAAAGAAAACGCTTCTTAAACGCTTAATCGATCAAAAAGCACGGCAGAGAGTCGCTTTTCCAGCTAATCAAGAGTGAATAACAATTCACCAACAATTCACCAACGATGCACCATCTCGGTATAGGGAGGCAGGCTTCAGGTGCAACACGCAGGGAGCGCTCCTTAAATACTTAATCGAGAAAGCGAGTTAAGGGCCAGGAGGGCTGGCGCGAAAAGCTGGGTGACGAAGGCTTTGAATCGAAGTGCGACGGGTCGCGAGAGGCGCCCCTCCAGCTCCTACGGCTACGGGGGTGTAGGAGGATAGGAGCATATAATAATCCCACGGGCGCCAGGAGCGAACGCGACAATTTCCCGGTGCATTAGAGGGGACTTACATATTTTATGGGGATTTTTGCATATAATTTTACGGCGCGTTAGAGCGACATTTAAATACGGCAGCTGGATAAACAGAGCGGCGACAGCCTCTCCCGGAGGCCCGAGGAGACGTCGAAAATGAGCGGAGCCGAGGCGGGAGGCGCTGCGAGTGGGACGGAGAGGGATGAAGAAACGGATAACCCCCCGGGAGGAAAAAGAGATAGGGCTTATGGCAGGGCGAAGAGAGGGTGTGCACCCGCGGTGTGTTTGCACAGCATGCGATACATGTGTCCATGCACCGGGCCCAAGGGGTGGCAGAAACGATTTGACGATTCACTTAAGGGCTAATCCCCACCTTATCGATGATCGTCCCGACGATAACCGGCGCGCTTTCACAACAATCTTTTTTTGTTCGAGAACGTGTCGGCCGCCGGGGGATATTGAGATTGAGATTGGACGTCGCCACGGTTATTTTTCACGATGGTGACTCATCGGAGGCCAGGTCGGAGCGATGCGTCTTGCTCGAGTTCTCTTTACGGGGACACTTGTCGATGGGCGAAATGCTGGGATTTTTGCTCGTAATCGTGGTACAGTGTGTACTTGTATTAGAGGACCGCTCGAAGGCTCGGGGGGTTTGAAGGAACATTGGACGGCGTGTTACTTTTGTAAGGACAAATCGGGAATACTTTGGCGTGTAATTCGGGTAGGGTGATTCGACGTTTTTGTAAGTCGATCGATGCTTCGATCGTTTATTCGGCGTTACGTAGAGTATTGCAATTTCAGTTTATTATACGAGAATCCAGTGACATAATACACTCTAGCTTATCGACTTATACTTTAAAATACATCACATACCTAAGACAGAAGGTGTATTTCAAAGAGGCATTATTAAACCATCCGTAATAAAAAAAAACTGTCTGCAGTTTATTCGATTTATATACAACAAAAGTAATTGATCCCAATTCATTTCGATTACAAAATAATCGTCTCAATAGTTCTGAAAAAACACTTAATGATATATTCAACGTACAACACTCACGTCGCGATAGACGAAAAACATTTCGAAAAACAACGCGCACTTATTCCTGAAGCCAGTACCAAGCCATCCCGATCGTTTCCTCCGAATAAATCCAAGCGCAGTGCGATCCCTGTTAAACTCGTGTCAGGAGCGTAAATCAGGGGGCCTGGCCTGCAGAGAGGAGCGCCGAAGGCCGGATATTCGGAAACTGGAGAAGCGTATCATAATAACCGCGTTTCCCGACGCACGCTCCTCTCGGCGCTATTTGTTTGGGGAGTGAACGCCGGGCATCGCGTGCAACTGCGGCGCGACTCGTGCCAACCGATCGGAACGAACGGCCGCCATCGTGTTCTCAGTTGTTGCTTTTACCCCGCGCCGTCCAGCCTCGGCCCTTCGGCACCCACACAGCCTCCTGGCGGATCGGCGCGAGCGTGAGAGCGGTACGCAACGGAACGCGAGAGCGAGAGAGGAGCGTTGGCCACAGGGAGCGGTGCGTTTAATTCCAAATCCCATCGAATCGATCGCCTCCTTACTCATTGGATCCCAAGTTTTCCCCCCTCTCGTCGTTTTCACCTCGAATAATGGATTTCACGGCGGCTCGAAACGATCCTTGCCCTTCCTCGTCTCCTTAGGCACGAAATATTTGGCGGTATGTAGCTTGGAAGTGTTAAAATATATAGTATATACATATATATAAAATTAAAAATATAGGAATAAAAATATGGCTTCGAATTATCTATACTTCGCTTTGATGAATTCTCCTCACCTCTGATACTTCCAATGAGTGTATTGGATAAGTATGTAGTTTCATTGTTTTTCTTGTTGTAGGAGAAAGAAGTGCGTGTGAATATCTGGAAACGTGCGATGGGTGGATTAACACTAGAACTACCAAACCAATTAAAATGACCGGTCAGTCGTTTCTTTAAAAAATCGTAGTGATTTATAACGATGCATTTTTTGAGAATTTCCATGATTTTCATGGGATAATTAGATGATCATTTTGATTTACCGAAATTTCCTTTTACTCTCCCCTTTTTTAAAGATGTACGCGGTATTTTAAATATGCCCAGAAAGTGGCTGGTAGTTCGAGTGTTAAATACGCGGCGAGTCGTTTCCAGCGTCGCAGACGAATTCGACCCGTGTCTCGAAAGAGAGACTCGACCGAGAGCCCGACTCCCGGGGGAACATCGCTGGCGTATCCGGGACTCTTTCGGGACGCTCGTCCTTCGCTTTGATTTATGTCCTTGTAAGTGACGTCACTCGTGTGCGTCCGCCGAGCTCCCGGCGTGGCGCACCCTCGTGTGTGCACAAAGGATCCGCCGTCATATTATCCCGGGCGTAGCGTATATAAATGACCGAAATTGGGACTTATTGTGTTTGTCATCGGCGCGGGAAAACTCCGGTGCTGATTTATTATCTTCGGGCGTGCGCGTCGCGGCGCCTTTTTGCGCCGCTTCGCGCCTCGGCTACGTTCCTTTAACCCTTCGATGATCCGCCGTGACCGCTCTCCTTCCTCCTTCCTTTCTCTCTGATCGGGATGATTTTAAAATCGAAATATCGCTCCAGCGTGGGAAACGATCGTCTAAGTAATTCGAGAAACTCTCGAATGTAAAGCGATCTACAGGTTTCCATCGATCGTCGATGCAATACGCGTTTCTGAAACAGCGAAGTAGCGGAGCATACCTAAAAAATCGACGAGTAACCATTTAGAAATTTTGATTCGACAACCAAAAGCGTAATTAACGCATAATTATACAAACAGTGAAGAATAATCTATACTTATTCTTTTACTACTAAAAAAAAAAAAAGGACTAAAGGTAAACCAAGGCAAACCCTATCGTGCCGCTCCAACAACCGCAACCCGTTCCAAATATGTCCCACGATCGGCCTCCTCTCCCTCTCCCAACAAAACCGACCGGCCACGTGCGAATGTGACTCCTCCAGGAGGTTAAATCGTCCCGCTAATACGAAGAATCTCCCGGCCCGGTGGAATGATTAGCAAAGTGCCCCGGCAGTGGGTGAGGGCCGCGGCATAATTGGCAATAAAACATCCGAGAGAGCCGCCGCCGCGGAGGAATTAGAGGGGGCGGCCATTATCTTATGATAATTCGCGCCCGGGGTTGAAATTAATCGAGTAACTACAATTTCATAATGGCCACCCCCTTGGCGGCCCCCGGCCCTCCTTCTCCCCCTTGCTCGGTTAGCGAGGTGCCTGGCGGGAGGAGGGGAGGGGTGTGGACCAGTGCGCCTGCCCGCGGCGTTGCCATTTCGGAGGGGATCCACCCTCCCCTCTTCCCCCCTATCCCGCCCCCCCCTCCCCCCTTCCGACGCGCCATCCGCGCCGAGCGCCGCCGATCGCGTATAACCGGAATGACATAATTGAATAATATAACGTGGCGCCACCCTTCCTCAGCCAGCGCCGAATCCCGGCGTACCGAACTGAGTAATGGTGGTGCGAGTCGAGGACCCGCGGGACCTCTCGTCACGCATATTTCATTATGCGATCCGGCAACCCTGTAACCCCATCCGCCGCCTACGATCCGACGACCTCTGCCCCCTTCCGCGCCTAACCCCCCCCCTCCCCCCTCCCCCCTCCCACTACCTCCTGGCCGACCGGCTGGGGCCGGTATATTCGAATCGGCCGGCCCAATCGAATCGAGAAAACGGCGCGCCGGTGTCGCCGATCGGCCAACTTAATTAAACTGCATGAACCGACCGTTTTCTTTCTTTTCGCGCCCGGCAAAAAGTACGCCGGCCACCGGTAATTGCCGCCCCTCTCGAAGTGTCGGAGGTGGCCGAGGGGGGAGGGGGGAGGAGGAGGAGGAGGAAGGGGGAGGGCCAGCGGACGGTCCGGCGGAGACTCGTCTTCGGGGTAAAAAGCGGGGACAGAATCGAGGATATCGGCGATGTGGACGATGCCAAATTCCTGGAGGAAGTTTGAATGGACTTTTCGCCCGAACTTCGGCGCAAGATCGGTTGAATGGATTAGCTTAGAGGGCGATCGGGATGGTGGCTTCTGTACCGTTGGATTTGCAATTAACGTGTCCGCTGGAAAATGTTTAGGATCGTCGGACGGATGCGACCTCGTCTTGGAGATAAAGAGCGGGGGAAGAATCGAGGGTATCGGCGATGCGGGAGATTTTTGAACCAAGTTCGAATTGAGCTTTACCTCGGACTTCGACGGGGTTTACTGCAATAACCTAGCTCATAACCTAATGAAATCGGTAATTGATGTACCATCGAATCTGCGATCCGCGTCTCATAAAAAATCTCGAAAGCAACCGACCTATCGAGTCCTTTTTCAGAGTGGAATACAAAAGTGAAATCAAGACGACTTACGATATACGCTTCTAAGCCAGATTCGAGCCTCTACCTTCATCCTCACATCAGCATAGTAAAACTTGCCTGACAGATCGCCCAACCCATAATCATCACCACTGCTACCAACCCAACATTCGATAGAAACATCAGTCCCAAAACGCCCACCTTAGTACTCTAAGCGTCTTAATTTCACACACACAAGATCGTTCGCATTAATTTCAAAAAATCCCACAGCGCTCGAACCCAGTCTGTCCCTCGGATAATTTTAACCGCAATATTTAAAGCGCGAGGCTCTCTCGGGCAGGAGGGCCGCGATAATAATGCCGCCGATAGACAGCCGCGAATAAAGCGAGAGGTTAGGAAAGGAGGGGGGGCGGGGGAGAGGCTGGTGGAAAAAAAGGAGTCGAACGGCAGGCTCGCGAGGCGGCCGTAAATATTCCCCGGGATATTTTGGTTTTTATCGCTAAAACAAATCTTTTCCCCGTACACCGGGGAATCCGATTTGTACGCCTCGTCGGGATATAACCGGCATTAATGCGCCCGTCCGCGCTTTTCTTTCTCTAAGAATAATACCGCCAACACCGGCGACTTTTATCGCCGTATGGTAATGCCAGGGCGGAAAGATGCGAGGCGGGCGCCGTACCGTTGGCGATCGCGCGAATAAGATATACCGTGGAGATATCTGTATAATCCGTGGTATTAGTAAGCGTCCTCGTGACACTGGCATATTCTACCGGGGTACTCCATTTGCACCAGACCCCTATCTCGTCCTCCCGGTTCAATATAATACCCGGTAATTCCCCGGGGAAGCGATTCTCCACGGATCCGGCGCGCCTCCCGGTAAAGAAGCCCTTCCCTCCTGCCCTTGCCCTTCTCTCTCTCTCTCTCTCTCTCTCTCTCTCTCTCTGTCCGCCCTCTTCTCGCTACTCTCTCTCCATCTCTCCTTCGACGCCACGCTACCGATTCACCCCCGTAAAATAACGGTCGAATACGTTTTGACAATTCTATTACGATTATTCCGTCGCGCCGACAGCTGCTACGCCCCGCGCCCGATGACAGGTACCTTTTCTGTTTTATCGAGTAATAAACGGGGGAACGAGGCCGCCAGAAGGGCCCCGCGCGCGATGGAATTGCCTTTCGATTAACTGCTGAAGGATACGCACCCTGCGCCCACCCACGGGCTCGCCACTGTCTAAGATACGGCCACGTGCGAAAATCAAATCTCTCCGTGGACCAGAGGTGATCGGTGGTTGAACGATTAGCGCTTGAGATCTTCGAGTAATTCTGTTCGTCGAGGTTATGTTCGATGGCGAGTCCAAGGTGAGGAGCTGGATGAGATAATGTAGAGATAGATTGTCGGTTAATAAGTCGAAGCTACGATCGTGGAAATGATGAGGAAAGAGAGCTCTTGCTCGAGATGATACGTGCACCTGTTAGAACGCGAGTAGAGAAAATTGAGGGGCTCGTAACGATGTTAAACGATAAAGGAAAGGATCTTGATTATTGTTCGAGCTGTACCACGTTCCTGGGAATATTCCACGTTCCACGTTCCTTCGATTTGAAATTCAAAGAACGAATGTCTAAACGTTGATTCAGCCCCGATTGCATATACCGCTGCAAAAGTGGATGGCCGATACGGTGTGCAAATTTCCTTGAATTTATTTAAACACCGCAGCGTGTTTCGAGGAATATATCTGATCCGAGGCCGGCAGGGAGAGGAAAATTCATGCGATATTAACGATCCGAAAATCCATCGCGATTTGCATACGCCGCTCTGCCTTTGGCTGACCAGGAAGCGCGGTATCTACGTAATTCGTGGCAGTGGGTACGGCCGGTGCAACGAGCGCGCCATTGTGCGGAATACCGGCATTATAATGCAAATATCGCATATTCCCAGACGGCAGTAAATAAGCGTCTACTTCTTCCTCCCTCGGCGGTACAAACTCGCGCTGCTTGTTCTCGATGCGAGGCGCACCGCGGCATTGTGCACGCGCAATATCGAGAGGCATATCGGATTGAGTCGTCCACCGAAGGTGGAGAGGAAACGCACACCTGCTTCCTAACATCCGAGTCGCCCCGCCGATGCGTCGTTTTTGGAAAAGTCCGTGCGAGACTTGGACATCGATATACGCAAATGTGTTCGATTTTCTCGGAAGACACGAATACCCTTTAATCTACGATCTGGAAAATACCATCGCGCTGATAAAGTTTAGACATGCTTAAATCTCGTAGTTTCGAGTATTTTATTAATGTCGAGACTCTTAAAAGTACGTGAATCTGCAGAGTGCCATTGGGAGGATATGAGTAACTTTCACTATTTTTGCAAATCTTTGGAGAGAATTTAATGTTAATTACGATCTTTATTTTTTCTGTACTAGTATGCGGTACCATAGACGGTTCGAATGATTTCACTCGCATAAGCAATATACAATATGCTGTTATTGAATATATCTCAAATCCCATAAGCAAAAACCAGACTAACGCACTCCACAATTTCCTTCGTCTACCTTCCAGCGATATCTAGCACGAGCAAACACGTTCGAACAAAAAAAAAAAACAGGATCAATAAACCCATACAACGATCTACACACCGCGTAAAAAGCGCGTAAAACCTCGAAAAATGCATGGCCATAAGTCGAGCGCGGTTTCTCTGAAAACCGCCCAACCGGTCATTTCGACCGATTCGGTAGTTTCCGCCTGCGGAGCGTAAGGGGAATCGGTTATGTACCGGCGAACGAGTTCGTCTCCGTAGGCAATGCTGGCCAGCGGTCGCAGGTGTGCTCGCCGTGGAATATAGTAACAGGCGCGAGAGCGTGCATTGATCATACCTCCTAAGAATCTCCGGCGGTTCGGCGATGAAAACCGCTCGAAAAACTTGGTGCCGCCATAAGCGAGCCTGTCCACCTGTCGGGAGGTCGGCCGCGGCTCGTTCGACGGTTGGATCGCTAAACCGGCTGCTCCATCCGCGGCGGAATCACAGCCGCGACTGGATCCATCGTTGTTATAGGCGACAGTTGTTGTTCGCGAAACAACGGGGCGATATTTTATCGGCGGCTCTGCCGGCGTTTCTGCCGATCGGACAGGTGAGTAGCTACCGTGCACGTGGACAGGGGAGGATCGAATAAGGAATGCGGCACCGGGAGAGCCGGAAAAGGCAGTCTGGACCAGAAGGAGAAGAACCACTGGCCGGAACACATGTACAGGGCCGTATATGGGAACGCATTGTGAGCGCAATCGCGTGCCACGTGAGCCGTACATATTGCCTTCACAACCGTATGGCCCATTTAGGGACTGCCTTTCATATCGCCGTAGTTTAAGCACTTGGCCGAGAACGACTCGCGCACCGATCGCAGTCGCCTTTCGAGCTCTGCGTCCCGCTGACGAAATGGAATCGATTCGATATACCAGAGTCGTTTTTCCCGACTCGAGTGCCATTCCTGAAGGGTTGATGGTTCGTTTGATACAATGGCCAGGCACTTGGATCGTCTGGATATGGAGCTTTGATAATATACCCGGGGCATTGTTCTACTTTGGTTTTCGTCATTTGTAGCGTAATATGTAGATCGTTTTGGGAAGAGTGGATAGAGATAGCGAAGATTGAAGTTGAACCGTGAATTATCGAGGAGACACTTAGGAGATTTAACTATACGCCTTATTTCTCAAAGTAGGTATACTATCGATATCTTCCCTACTTCGATCTCTGATCGATAATCATAAGTCGAGAATAGGACAAAGGGGATATCGAGAAAGTACTCGTAGGATGAAGAGAACAGAAACGTATGCAAAAGTATAAATCTACAAAAAGAAACTAATACATCTAATATATATAATATATTATATTTGTATTATGTATACATATTATGTACATATTATTCCTGGACCTTCAATCGCGTCGTCCAAATATCGCTTAGATGCCAGTGGCGGAAAAAATCGGGTTAGGCGATCGCAGAAGTCAATCCGCCTCATGGGAGGACCATTAAATTCGGAATGTAAATCGCGAACGGAGGCCTGGGCGAGGGGTGCGGCAAGTGGGCGCTAATATGCGCCAGATCCATTAATCATAACCCCGGGGATTCGTTGGACGGGCGTAACAGCTTCGTGCTTCGCGCAGGAAAGCGTGCGCGGTGTAAAACTGAAGCAGGTTAACGTTAGACACTCCCCGTTGCTCGTTGGGGGACATTCGGCATTGTTCGTGGCGCTGGGCTACCCTAAATATTAACAACGAGCGAACAGGGGTCAGTACAACCCTCCGAAACTTTCCCCGGCGTCTCCGCTCGCTGCCCCTCCTTCGTCCAGGCGCCGCGTCGCGTGCGTCGCTTGTGGAGAGCAGAGACGTCCCGGGATGGACCAAAGGATTTCGCGTTGGAATACAGGTTCGAATCTTTCAGCGTGGAAATCCTCGAAACACAAATTCCTTCCTCGTAATCGGAGCAAAAGGCGAAGACGCGTTTGGGCTTCTCTAAAGAATTCTTTTAAGAAATGATATTAGATATTTTTAAGAGATTTAAATTATATTTAAGAAGTTATAGAATTTTTTGTAGGATTGTATTTGGAGAAAGTCTCTTTGGATATATTGGGTTGTTCGGAAAGTAATTTCGTTAAGTAAAACCACCTGAACCAGTTTTTTGCCAGCAAGGACCAAAACTTTTACGAGAGGGGAATTATGTTACTGCCAGAAAGATGGCAAAAGGTGTTGGACCAGAATGGCCAATATATAATTTAATA
>JBCFXI010002560.1:0-20650 GCA_038496175.1 Ampulex compressa | reverse complement strand
TTCCCTTGAATGCGCTAGATGCGATTCACTTGGAAGCGTGCGACGCGATTCCCTGGAACGCGTTCAGCGCGATTCAATGCGAAGTGAGGAAGGAGATTCCCTTCAACGTGTTCAGCGCGATTCAATGGGAAGTATTCAACGAGACTCCCCTGAATGCGCTAGATGCAAAGCAATTGGAAGCGTTCGACGCGATTCCCTTCAACGCGTTCAGCGCGATTCGATGGGAAGTATTCAAGGAGATTCCCTTGAACGCGCTAGATGCGATTCACTTCGAAGCTTTCGACGCGATTCCCTGGAACGCATTCAGCGCAATTCAATGCGAAGTGTTGAAAGCGATTCGCTTGAACGCGTTCAACGCGATTCAATGGGAAGTATTCAACGAGATTCCCCTGAACGCGCTAGATGCGAGACAATTGGAAGCGTTCGACGCGACACCCTCGAACGCGTTCAGCACGATTCAGTGGAAAGTATTCAACGAAATTCCCTTGAACACGCTAGATGCCATGCACTTGGAAGCGTTCGGCGCGATTCCCTGGAACGCGTACAGCGCGATTCAATGGGAAGTATTCAAGGAGATTCCCTTGAACGCGCTAGACGCGATTCACTTGGAAGCGTTCTACGCGATTTACTGGAACGTGATCAGCGCCATTCGCTGCGAAGTATTCAACGAGATTCCCTTGAATGCGCCAGATGCGATTCACTTGGAAGCGTTCGACGCGATTCACTGCGAAGTATTCAACGAGATTCCCATGAACGCGCTAGAAGCGATTCCCTTGGAAGCGTTGGGCGCGATTCAATGGGAAGTATTCAACGAGATTCCCCTGAACGCGCTAGATGCGATTCCCTTGGAAGCGTTCAGCGCGATTCGATGGGAAGTATTCAAGGAGATTCCCTTGAACGCGCTAGATGCGATTTACTTGGAAGCGTTCGACGCGATTCCCTGGAACGTAATCAGCCCGATTCACTGCGAAGTATTCAGCGAGATTCCCCTGAACCCGCTAGATGCTATTCACTTGGAGGCGTTCGACGCGATTCCCTGGAACGCGTTCAGCGCGATTCAATGTGAAGTATTCAAGGAGATTCCCTTGAACGCGCTAGATGCGATCACTTGCAATCGTTCGACGCTATTCACTGGAACGTGATCAGCGCGATTCACTGCGAAGTATTCAACGAGATTCCTTTGAACGCGCTAGATGCGATTTATTTGGAAGCGTTCGACGCGATTCCCTTGACCGCGTTCAGCGCGATTCGATGGGAAGTATTCAAGGAGATTCCCTTGAACGCGTTCAGCGCAATTCAGTGGAAAGTATTCAACGTGATTCCCTTGAACACGCTATATGCGAAGCAATTGGAAGCGTTCGACGCGATTCTCTTGAACGCGTTCAGCGTGATTCGATGGGAAGTATTCAACGAGATTCCCTTGAACACGCTAGAAGCGATTCACTTGGAAGCGTTCGACGCAATTCCCTGGAACGCGTTTAGCGCGATTCACTGCGAAGTATTCAACGAGATTCCCTTGAATGCGCTACATGGGATTCACTTGGAAGCGTTTGACGCGATTCACTGCGAAGTATTCAACGAGATTCCCTTGAACGCGCTACAAGCGATTCACTTGGAAGCGTTCGACGCGATTCCCTGGAACACGTTCAGTGCGATTCACTGCGAAGTATTCAACGAGATTCCCTTGAATGCGATAGATGCGATTCACTTGGAAGCCTTCGACGCGATTCACTGCGTAGTATTCAGCGAGATTCCCTTGAACGCGCTAGATACGCTTTACTTGGAAGCGTTCGACGCGATTCCCTGGAACGTGATCAGTGCGATACACTGCGAAGTATTCAACGAGATTCCCTTGAATGCGCTAGATGGGATTCACTTGGAAGCGTTTGACGCGATTCACTTGGAAGCGTTTGACGCGATTCACTGGAACGTGATCAACACGATTCACTGCGAAGTATTCAACGAGATTCCCCTGAAAGCACTAGATGCGATTCACTTGGAAACGTTCGACGCGATTCCCTGGAACGTGATCAGTGCGATACACTGCGAAGTATTCAGCGAGATTCCCTCGAACGCGCTAGATGCGATTCACTTGGAAGCGTTCGACGCGATTCACTGCGAAGTATTCAGCGAGATTCCCTTGAACGCGCTAGATGCGATTTACTTGGAAGCGTTCGACGCGATTCCCGGGAACGTGATCCGCGCAATTCACTGCGAAGTATTCAACGAGATTCCCTTGAACGCGCTAGAAGCGATTCGCTTGAAAGCGTTCGGCTCGATTCCCTGGAACGCTTTCAGCGCGATTCGATGGGAAGTATTCAACGAGATTCCCTTGAATGCGCTAGATGCGATTCACATGGAAGCGTTCGACGCGAATCCCTGGAACGCGTTCAGCGCGATTCAATGAGAAGTATTCAACGAGATTCCCTTGGACGCGTTCAGCGCTATTCACTGCGATGTATTCAGCGAGATTCCCTTGAACGCGCTAGATGTGATTTACATGGAAGCGTTCGACGCGATTCCCTGGAACGCGTTGAGCGGGATTCACTGCGACGTGTTCAACGAGTTTCCCTAGAACGCGCTAGATGCGATTCACTTGAAAGCGTTTGACGCGATTCCCAGGAACGCGTACATAGCGATTCACTGGGAATTGTTTGACGCAATTCCCTTGAAAGCGTACAGCGCGATTGACTGGGAAGTGTTCGACGCGATTTTATGTGAAGTGATCAACGCGGTTTAACGGTAAGTGTTCAATCCGATTCCCTTGAAGGCTTTCAACGTGATTCAGTCGTAACTGTTTATCGCTTTCCTTGGTACCCGTACAACGCGATTCACTGGAAAGTGTTCGAGGCGATGCCTTTGAACGTGTACAAAGCGATTCACTTGAAAGTGTTTAACGCTGTTGCCGATACGCGTTTTGAATTTCGGTGCCGTGTCTGTGGAGGTCCTGGAGCGTGTGAGCTCTTTGTGTCGGCCACCCCCTTTTTCGTCGCGCGTGGCTATAGTGCGCAAGGAAATGAGTGATGTTTTTTGCCCGTTTGGTACGATGATATTGGGCATCGCTGCGTTTCCATCCAGTAGTCAGCTCGCGCCACGCGCGATTTCTGCTGGTGTGTCTGTCGACCCGCGTTGTGATTTCAGAGTTTTCCATTGTTCTTCCAAGGAGTAACACATGCTTTGTACAGTTCCGAGATTATACCATTCCCTACGACAAAGTTTTCGTTTCCGTGAATTCTCCCAATCCTCTTTCCTTTTCTCCTTTTCACGCAAGTCAACTCCCGAAAGCTGTTCCGAGCTCGTCCAGCATCCTTCCGATTAATTTCCACAATAAAATTTGGTCCTTCAAACCGAATTCGGTAGTTTCGTAGCACGTGGTTACAGACAAAGTAACGTTACTCCGACATTCGCACAGTGAACTCAAAAATTTTCTCTCTTTGGCATCCTATCTCCGTTCTGCGACTATGGCCACATTCAAGCAACTAATCGAGACGCAAATGTCTTTCTCATACCAAATTATCAGCCGGGAAGTATCGTCGCCTCTGTCCATAATCGAATCACCACCCTCGAAATGCTCTGGAATGAGTGCCGGGACCTGCATAAGTGCATCATCGCAGCATCGGACCCTAAAACGAGGAAGGACTTGGTATACTTCGTTGAAGACTTTTTTTTCCTCTATTGTTGAGGCGGTGGACGAGATCTGCAATTACTCTGCGGCAGAGCTCCAGAAGCAGATGGAGCTTTCAGCGGCCACTGGTCCCGTTTCTGCTTCCGCTCCCACTTCCGCTGCCGCTTCAGCTTCCGAATCCAAGGTGACGCTTCAATTTCCTCCGATCAATTTAGGGCGTTTTACGGGGGATCTTAATCCCTGGATGGCCTTCCGCGACATGTTTTTATCGCTGGTGGACACGCAAACGAACCTCTCTCCCGTCCAGAAGCTTCACTACGGTAAAACCAGTTTCGATGGAGAAGCCGGCAAGACGCTGGCCAGCGTGGAGGTGTGTTCGGCGAACTACACCACGGCGTGGGAGAAGTTATTCGAGCGGTATAAAAATTGCCGCGCCATTGTGTACGCGTATTAATGGATATTTTCGGAGATTCCTAGTGTAGGCACCAACCGCGTCCAAGATTTGCGACGCGTGAGAGTCCAGGCCTCGGACATACGGACCGCGCTCCTAAATATTTCCCGTCTGATCAACCAGTGGGAGGACCAATACATCTTCCTCATCCTGGGGAAATTGAACACTGCCACGCGACGGGCCTGGGCTCTCGAGCAGGACTCGAGTGCATTCCCTACGTACGAGGAACTTGATGGGTTCTTGCCCACTTTCTCCAAGCCCTAGAGACTGACCAGCCGATGCAATTTAGCAGCCGTTTCCAGGCAGCAATTCCAGAGCCCAAGAGAGACTCCGTTAGGGTCCATCAAGTTTCCTCGCACGCTCCGTCATGCTTCCTGTGTCACTAAGAGCATCCGTTGTTCCAGTGTTCAACGTTCCTGGGTAAGCCAGTTAGCCAGCGCATAAAAATAGTGAGAAATTTTAATCCCTGCGTGAATTGTTCTCGCTTGAGGCACCTGGTGAGGACCTGCCCCAGTAGTCAGACCTACCAGCAGTGCAAACAAAAGCACCATACGCTCTTGCACCTCGAACGAAGCCTGTCGGATGTTTCCACAAGCTTAGTTGCGCCCGCGACTACCTTACTGAACCAATCTGCGTCGAGCAATATGCTTACAGAGAGGCGAGTGGGTGCGGTGAGCAACCATTTGGGTTGCTCCGGTGTCAACCGCACCATTCTCCTTACGACGTCAATCCTGCTCCGGAGTGCTTCCGGCCGTTCTTTGAAGGTACGTGCACTGTTAGATCAAGGGTCGCAAGCACCCTTTATCGCTCAATCCGCAGTGCAAATATTGCTTCCGGTATGTAAATCTGTCTCAGTTTTAGTCACAGCCATCGGCGACTCTCGTATCGACGTGGCCAGGCAATCGGCGGCCTTTTCCGTGGAGCCCTGCACAGGCTCCCAACCTGTCATTCGTATGACAGCTTTGATGCAATCTAATCTCACCGGCTATGATCCATCCTCCCTCTCCGCTGATACCCTTCCGAATTTCCTCCGCTCACTTCCCTTGGTTGATACTGACCTCCACCGGTCTGAGCCGATTCAGTTCATAATTAAAGCTGACTTCTTTGACCAGATCCTATTAGACGGGGTCATCCATAGCTCCTTGGGTTCTCCACTAGCTCAAAGGACCATCTTTGGATGGGTCCTCTCCGGTAATTGCTGTGTACCCGCTTCCACCCAGGCTTCCGTCCTACAGTCGTCCGTTGTATACTTCAATCACGTAGCCGTTGTCGATCCGTTGCAGAAATCCCTCCGTAGTTTTTGGGAGCTGGAGGAAGTCCCATAACGATGTTCCTTCACCCCTGAGGAAGACTAGTGTGAGAGTCATTTCCAGAATACGCATTTCCGTCTGCCTGATGGACGCTACGTCGTCAGAGTATCATTCAAATCTTATGCTCAATTGTCCATCGGAGATACGTCACGTATGGAATAAAGGTCCTTCTTCAGGACCGAAGCGCGCCTCCTGAAGGATCCTAACCTTTCCAAAGCCTACCATGGATTCATGTCCGAGTATCAGAGCCTCAATCATATGGAGCAAATCCAATCTCCTGACCGGTCCGTTGGATCAGCAGTCTGTTTGCCTCACCATCCAGTCGTGAAGTCCGTGTGTGGTGCGACTAATCTCCGAGTAGTGTTTACGTTAACACGGTAGTGTTAACATGTTAAGTGCCATGCCGAATTCATGTACCGTTCCATTCAGGCCACAGCTAGCCGTCAGGCGGGCCCTGCCGGGCAGCTCGCTGATAGGCGAGCCAGAGTATAAACCGATTTCGGGTAACATAACCCGCGTTGATGGCCGGGGCTTGTCTTCGAATGTTTACTTCTACACTTGCAAATAATTGCATTCGAGAGCCTGACATGTTCCAATCGCAATAAATACTTTGTATATACTTTGTTTATATCCTTATAGTCCCTTCTTCTTGGTAGAAGACAAAAGACCTCACCTTTGCCTATTTTGTTTTAATAAATTACATTAATGTTTTTAAGTATTATATTCTTTTCCTTAAAGCATTGACCAAACAAAAACGATGCCGCTTAAAATAAACGTTCAATCTTACAAGTACGGAAGGACCGACACGCGCGCGATGAAAACACGAAGTAAATGTCTGACGCCGGTCCGTGCGGACCGGAGTGGCCTAAACAGAAAGTTGTGCGCCGATCCCTAGGGACCGGCGTGGCGCTTAACGTGTTAATGCCTCGGTAGTTTTCACTGACAGCACTTCACTAAACGATCACCTTTTGATAGGTCCGAAACTGCAAGTCGACCTGATCGCCGTCATTTTACGTTGGCGGGCATACAAGTTCGTGATCAGTGCGGACATCGAGATGTTCCGGCAGATCCGTTTACATCGCTCCGATTCTGATTGAAACATATTTGGTGGAGGCGCTCCCCTTAGGAGGAAGTCCGTAGTCATCGGTTGCTTACGATGACCTATGGCAATGCCTCCGCTCCTTTCCTTACGCAGCATGTTTTGAGGCAGCTTGTTTTGGACGAGGAATCCAATTTCCCATTGGCCGCTCCGATCCTCTCGCGCAATATCTATGTGGACGATATTATGTTTGGGGCTGACAGTCTCCACGAACTTTTAGAGTCTAGAAACCAGTTAGACAGGTTACTCATGGCGGGTGGCTTCCGCTCACACAAATGGGCCAGTAATTCTCCCGAAATTTTGTTCGACTTGCATCCAATTGAATTATGTCCGACGAGTCCGAAAACCTTCAACAACGATTCCACGCTTGAGGTCCTGGGAATACAGTGGAACCCTACCACAGATTCCTTTACCTTTGAAGTTCCCCCTCAGCCCGTAATTAGTACCAAACGGCAGTTCTTGTCCTTCTTGGCTCTTTTCTTTCGACCCTCTTGGTTGGGCGTCTCCGGTCACTATTATTGCCAAAATCCTTTACAGCTCCTATGGGTGCAGAAGGTTAGTTGGTACGACCTCTTGCCGCCTGTACTTTGCCAATCCTGTGGGGAATTCCAAGCCATTCTGACCACCTTATCCGTTATTTCCGTCCCTAGGTGATCGGGGCAATCATCTTCCTTTCCGGACCTGGAGCTGCACGGCTTCTGCGATGCCTCCAACTCTGCGTATGCGGCAGTTGTGTATTGCAGAATTCCCCAGGCATCTTCCTTTGCAGTAACTCTGCTTTACGCTAAGACGAAAGTATCGCCTTTAAAGGTCCTTAGCGTCTCGAGGTTAGAACTCTGTGCCGCAGTTTTGTTGAGTCGAGCCTTAGCTTACGTTAAGGATTTGATGGGTTTCCCTAATGTTCCGACCCACTGCTGGTCTGATTCCTCTGTCGTTTTGGCCTGGTTAGATTCTCCTTCTTCGCGGTGGAAACCTTTTGTGGCACACCGCGTGTCAACTATAACCGACTTGATTCCTAATGCCAAGTGGAAGCACGTCCCTACCAAAGATAATCCGGCGGATTGTGCATCGCGAGATATAACGGCTTGTGCCCTCTCCGTGCATCCCTTATGGTGGCATGGGCCTCTTTGGCTCGCCGACTTCTCGTGTTTCTGACCCTTGAACAGGCCAGATTTTGTGAATGCCGGTGGCTTAGAGCAGCGAAGTGTCACACACTCACATTTCGCCACTGGTGCCCATCCGTAGAGCCTTCCCGAACAAACGCCGTCATGGCCGAGTTTGCTCTGCATTATCAGCTATCTGTACCGGTTTGTTCACAACACTCGGCACTCGGATTCTCTTGTAGTGCAACCATTCATCACTGTTCAGGAGATTCGACAGGCTTCGCACTTCTGGTATACTTATGCGCAGACCAGACACTTTCTGGCCGTAGGGAGTAGCGAGTGTAAGATTCCATCCTTACCTTCCAAGAAAGCGTTGCGTGTGTGGAAACTATTCGTTGGACCTGACGGCCTTCTAGGAGTGGGCGGTAGGTTGTGGCACACGAGCCTTCTTTTTCCATCGAAGTTCCCAATATTGTTGCCAAAATGTTACATATCCAAGTTAACAGTGCACCATGCACACATTTGCACGTTGCGTAGAGGACAGACAGAGAGTATTACGATACCTTAGGCAGCAGTATTGGATCTTCGATGCTCGTTCTTTAGTTAAGGACTGCGTTTTCCGATGCGTCGCGTGCGCCCGTCACAGGGCAGCTCGAGCCTTCCAGCACATGACGGACCTTCCGTTCCAGCGAGTCACTCCTTCTCGTCCATTCTCTCACGTTGGAATCGACTACGCTGGGCCCTTTCATATCAGATCAACCAAGGACGAGGCCACCGCACGCATAAAGCGTACTGCGTGGTGTTCGTCTATCTAGCAGGTCGAGCCCTACATTTGGAGATGTCTCGCCGTGGACTTCCCATCGAAGTGTTCTCCGACAACGACACAAACTTTGTACGTACCAACCGGGAACTCACTGCCCATCTGCGTACATCACAACGGGATCCGGAGCTCCAGGATCACATTGCTTCCAAGGGCGTCGTGTGGAGATTTTCCCCCTGTAACGTCCCGATCGGCTACCACTCGATGGTTGCAACTAGATCTTTTGTTTTAGGATACGCTGTTGCTGAAGAGTCTTCTGGCCTACAGAAATAAAATTTCGGACCTACGGCTTCAGACTTAGGGCAAGGAAATTCATACAACTGCGACAAAGAATTAAAATCCATGGCGAAAGATATTTACTCCCTCGGGACGAGGCGAGATCAGGGAAATCACTGTGGAGAATTATTTAGGGTCAAAGTGAAATTAAATGTATAAAAGAGATGTTAATTTATTAAAACACGACAAGGAAATAGATTTAATGAAGTGTTATAAAATAAGTAAGAAATAAATGTAATAAGATGTATAAAATGGAAATAAATAAAAGAATAAAAGGAACTCAATTTATTCAAGTGTATTTAATTAATATAATATTGAAAATAGTTTGGCGAGCCTGTCCCGAGTAAGTGCTTACGGAAAGAATAAAATTTTGATTAGCTCCTTTCGCTCTTTAACTCTCTATTTCTCAAGGCCTAACTCCGTAACTCCGTTCTTGAAGGAAATCATTGAGTTTATATAGGAAAAGATCGAATTCTGTGATTCGTCAAATTTCAGATAGGTGGGGAAAACGAATTCCTTATACTTGATAGATTCTCCGTATTCAGTACATTCTTAGGATTCGCTTGCTTTCACAATAATTACTAATATTACATCGTAGCTTGCTTGTAGTATGTGGTGGGGATAAAAGAGAATTTTTATTTATTTTAGTGGTTCGCATGTTACAATAGGTTACATGGTTAGATATCAGGTCTTACATGTAATACATACGAGGAGATACTACGCGGTGTTTATACGCTAGTTGAATGACAGCCGCGGCACGAGCCATACGTATATATATGTATATATGTACATGTATAACTTGGAATTTTTAGGGCGGTTCTCCTTTTATGCGGGACGTGTTGCATGGTACCGTTGGATTCGCCTCATCAGGGCCTTTAATATAGTAAAACAAAATATGCATTAAGATTCTCGAAATTTTGAAGGTCATTCCCGTTTCTGGAAAAAAGTTTATGTTCACTGATAGTAACTGTGCACGCAGTCATGTCGAGGGGGCCAAACTATGCAATTATTCCCTCTTGGTGTTTGTTCTATCTCTTACCATTTGCTTGCTATATAATTAATGCTTTATTAGAATATTATTTCGGAAAATGGTTATTGTTACTAAAAGAAACTGAAAGCGTGGTCGCATGGGGACTGTCAAACGATACAACTTGAAGCCATTTCGATGAAAAGATCATATTCGCATATAAGTAAACGATAAGCGCGTTAACACTTTCACAACCGCACGGTTGCGCAGTGAAACGTCCCAAGAGGTCGGCAATATTTTTGAAGAAACACTAGAAATTATTCCTAACAACGGCACCACGTGAGTGTCACCGGCAAATAACGACTGGCGTACTAATGACACCACATGAGTGTAACCGGCAATCAACGCAAGGCCCGCTGATGGCACCACGCTGGTGTCACCGGTTGTGAAAGACTGCCTCTAGTCTGGCCTGTTTCCCCCACTGCGGAGGCGGAGCCGTCTGGTCCTTCTGAGAAAGGAGGGACAGCCCGCTGAGTTTTCCATAGCATATCGACTAATCGGTCCGCTCAAAGACGTAGTAACGCTGTTTGAGCGCATCATAGCTTCTCGCCTCGTTGAACACCTGTGCGCGGTGAGTCCTGATCTCGCCGACAGCCAATTCGACTTTAGAGTGGGTCGCCCAACCGTTGAAGCAGTCTTGTCCGTGAGGGCCCTGACTCGGCCGACTCTTGAGGCGGGATGGCGATAGAGGTAACGCTAAACATCGTCAACGCATTCAACACCATTCCCTGGGAGACCATCCTGGTGGGGCTCCGATACCATCAGGTGCCAACCCAACTCCAAAATGTGATCGGTGACTATCTAACGGACAAGTAGGTACAATACCTGGACAGGTCGGGCACGCTAGTCGTGCGGGAGATTCGGTGCGGGGTCCCACAGGGGTCTGTCCAGGGGCCGATCCTGTGGGACTTCGGACACGATGCGGATCGCGGGCCGACCTTCCCCACGGTGTCAGCGTGACGTGTTACGCGGACTACACGTTAGTGCTGGTCATCGGGGAGGACCACAGACGGACGCTCCGCCTCGCCGAATGCGGGGTAGCCTGCTTCGTTCGAAGGATAGAGTAGCTGGAAATTTGCGTCGCTCCCCACAAAACGGAGGCGGTATGGTTTTATAACCCCCGCCGCCGTGGGAAGCCTCCCAGGTCCCAGCTCCAGGTACGTCAGGCCGAAGTCGAGGTGGGCCCTGGGATAAAATACCTGGAGTTCACCTTGGACGGCCAGTGGCGCTTTGCGGCCCACTTCCATCGCCTGGTCCCCCGGGCGGAACGGATGGCTGGCTGGCTAGGCCGCCTCCTTCCAAACCTTGGAGGGCCTAAGGAGAAGGTCCGCCGCCGTTATGCGGGGGTCGTGCGGTCCGTGGCCCTGTACCGGGCCTCGGTGTGGTCGCGCGACCTGATGGTCAGCCGGCACAACCGGGAACAGCTGCGCCGGATTGAGAGACGCATGGCCATCAGGATCGTGCGTGCGTACCGCATGGTTCTCGCGGGGTAGCTCTCCATGGAACTCCTGGCGGAGGAGATGGCAGAGTAACACTTTTACTCCTCGTCCCTCCGTTAGTCCGGTGATGCCCCGCCAGAACCGGCGATCGACGAGGCGACCGCGAGGCGTCAAGCCCGGGAGCGCGCTGTTTCGGAGTGGCAGAGACGCCCCTCCGAACCCGCCAACGCGGGACAGCGCACTGTCGCGGCTGTCCTGCCCAGTCTCGAAAAGTGGCTGGGCAGGACCTGGGGACGGCTGACCTACCGGCTGACGCAGGTGCTCACCGGGCATGGATACTTCGGTGAGTACCTTTGTCGGATAGGGAAGAAGAGGACGAAGTAGTGCCACCACTGTCCCGATGAACGGTACACGGCTCAGCAAACGCTGGCGATTTGTCCAGCGTGGCAGTGCGAGCGCCGTGTCCTGCGAGAAAGAGTAGGAAAGGAGCTCCCGCTGCCGTCTATCGTCCGCGCGATGCTGAGCAGCGAGAGATCCTGGCGCGCCGTGGCCTCCTTCTGCGAGCAAGTAATGCTTCGGAAGGAGGACGCGGGGCGTATCCGCGAGCGCGCGAGTCTTGGACGGCAGGCGACGGTGTCGGAAGGGCAGGAGTCGCAAGCGCTCCCTGTCACCCCCGGCCGAATGAACTTTTGAAATGGTACTACTGAGGGAAAGCTCATCGGTACGATAAGCCTCCCATTGCACTAGCGGCATCACTGGAGGTTGTAGGCGGCTCGAGTGGGCGCTTGGGTTGCCATTGCACGCAACTCTCCGGGAGGGACGACGTTGCGTGGCGATCGCGCAACGCCGTCAAATAACGCCTTTTGGCGATTTGGGGGGTCCTCAAAACCCTCCCACGTATAGGTGGTCCTAAGGGGCTGCAGCGCGGGGGTCACCGTGATGTGTTGCTTGTAGTTCCCGTTGCCCCCTCCAAACTGCGTATCGGATGGCCCCCGTGGGGGTTTTAGCCGGTAAAAATCCGGCACAACCCCGGCTCTCTCTCCAGGGAGCCGCAGAGTCTATGAAGATTTCCCCCACGTAAGAAAAAGGTCCTAGGCCAAATGACCTTAGTAGTCGGTACCGAAAAATGAATTTAAAAAAAAAACAAAAAATATCCTTGAAGAGAATAGCAGTTGAAGTCTCACGGTAAACCACTGCAGAGTATGCAGAATTGGATGCATCACAGAACACGTACACTTCCAAATTGGAAGAAGAAGTACACTGACCTGTTCACTGAGGGTTGGAAACGGTACTTAAAGAATACAAGTGAGATTGGAAAACTCTACAAGAGGAACGAAATTTGTTAGGCAAAGGGTCATTCCCTCCAATGTTTAGTATCCAAAGAAGTTGCAACAGAACTTTAGCATGAATGGTAACAGGGGATGCCCAACCAAGAGTATCAAGAAAACGAGCAAGGAAGATTTAAATCTAACGAATGGTTTTGATGGCAGGGTGTGGAGGAACTTGGAAGAAAAAGGAGTCGGTGGAAGGGTTGCACTGTACTCCAAGGACGTTGACCGTGAAATCAACACTTAATATTTTTGGGCTAGATAGACACAGATCTGCTGCAGGTAAGTCAGAAAGGAGTTTGGACGAATCACTTGCCCAATTATATGGACGAAAGCCGCCTGCCATGAGCAACCCAATTAGTTAGCTTCGGGAATCTAACAGTCGCTGGAAATCGTTGTCGCCAAACACGATATCATCCACACATATATTGTGGGAGACGACCGAAGACGCTAACGAAAATGTTGAACCCTCATCTAAGACAAACAGTCTCAGAACACGTTGTGCCAAGAATGGAGCAGAAGCAGTGCCATACGTGACTGTGAGCAAGCGGTAACTTTCAACTTCTTCCAGAGGGGAGGATCTCCACAGAAATCTTTGGCAATCCGAATCAGTGTGATGCACACGTGTTTGCTGAAACACTTTCTCAATATCTGCACTTAAAATAAATCTATGGGCCCGCCAACGCAGATTGACTGCACGGAGATATATCTGTCATTTCAGACTCTCTAAGGAGTGGTGATTAAGGGAAGTGCGATTTGAGGAAATGGCAGATGCATTAAACACTTACCGGATTTTATTTACACTGCTTATCGATTTTACTACCGGATGGTGGGGTAAGTATAAGACTCCTCTGTTGGGCGGCTCAGAAAATGGACTTTTCTTCATGTGATGGAGATTCTCACATTCGGAGAAAAAGTCGCTGTAAACTTTGGCGAGGGGAGGATCCTTCAGGAACCATGCCACGTTCCTGAGAAAGAACCTTCTTGCTAAGTGAGAAATGTCTCCAGTGAACTGTGGAGAATCAGACTTAAAAGGCAGTCTGACCACATAACGTCCATAAGGCAAACGGAAGTGTGCCTGCAGGAAATGATTCACACATCGACATTCCTCAGGAGAGGCGGAACATCGTTATGGAACTTTTTCCAAATCCCAAAAGTGACGAACGGATTCATGCTAGGGATCTAATACAGCCACAAGATTTGAATGAACAACCAGGGAGTTTTCGGGTAAAGAAGAGGAACAATTCCTCGAGAGGACCCAACCAAAAATCGTCCTTTGAGTTAGTCGGAATCGACCAAGGGAAGGAAACCTAGGAAGTCTGGATGACTAGTAACGGAGAGGCGAGGAGGGACATAATAAGTGAGGTTAGGACGAACTAGCGCTATCATGGAGATGACGGAATAATGAACGATGCTAGGTGATACCGGTTCGCAAAGCATCGATACCCATTACAAAAACAGAAACAAGTTTACGGATAGAATGCAGTACTTGAATTGCATATTGTGCAATGAAGGACGCCTGAAATCCCACATCTAAAAGAGCACGAACCAGATGCACTCCGGAGCAAGACAGACGCCGTAAGAAGTATGGTCCGGCTAACGCGTTAGCATCCTAGGTGCACTCAGTGCTTTAATTCTCTTGACCGTTTCCACATTGCTAAGTTTGGAGCTAAGGCACTGAGCTCGTGGAGGAATTGGAAACGCTTTGTTCTAAGTGTAATGGAGTATGGTGCCTCTGCTTGCAGTGGCGGCACACCTGGTTGCTAGGACAGGTTTTGGCCAAATGCCCCATGCGGAATCAATTTATGCATTGATTATGCCTTCTTTATGTGTTCTGTAACCAAGAAAGCCTGTAGAAAGCGTAAATTATAGCACGCCAATTCTCATACCGCCTGCTCAATTACTCCCAAGCAGTGCTGTAATTTGCCGCGCACACCTTCATGCTTGCTAACACCTTGGCAGCTTCTCGCTCCAGACTGAATTTCAAATAATGAAGTTTCTGGACGGAAGAGAAGTCCGTCCGCAAGTCTACTAGCGACATAAATATCAGCTGTACCGGTATGAAGTAAGCGTTTTTTTGTAAAAATGAAACACAAATTTTGAATAGGAAAGTAAAAAAATGTTATTGAAAGTATTGACCATTGCTTTCTACATATTTTGACCATCTTTCTGGCAATTTGTGGATACCACGCCAATAGAAATGTTTGTCTTTTGGAGCAAACCAATCAGACACCCAATTTTCGACTTCTTCGTAAGAATCGAACTGCTGTTCAGCCAATGCGTGTCCCATCGATGAAAACAAATGGTAGTCCGAAGGGGCCAAGTCTGGAGAATACGGCGGGTGGGGTAGCAGCTCCCAGCCAAGTGCTTTGATTGTATCCTAAACCGGTTTTACTTTGTGTGCAGGTGAATTGTCGTGAAACAAAATTACTTTGCCGTGTTTTCTGGCCCGTTGTGGTCGTTTTTCAGAAAAATAAATAAGTCTTTATTCCGAAAGAAGGTTTTGTTGACATCCTTCCTCAACATCTAAAATTCGCCCAATATTGTTAGTAAATTTGCCTCATCCCAGGGAGGTGTCGCGTAGACACCGTAATTATCCGAAACCGTAATTATCTTTATCTTAACATCTCGATAAATAAATCGGGAAGACGCGAAACCGCGACTTAACTTCGACAGTCGCGGATAGTCCGCGGCATACAGTTGGTGACACCAGTCGCGGATAGTTCGTGATACAACGAATGATCCCTATCGACACATTTATATCTTAACGGTTCATACTCATAACTCATACTTCATAACTCACTTCATACCGGTACACCTGATATGTGAATCTGCTTGGGGCCTTCCGAAACGGATATCGCCTTGTCGTAAATTGCTTCGGATTCCCAATTATTTAATGAGGTTTGTTCACAACGCTCGGTATCCAAATTCCCTTATCGTGGAACCTTTTAACTTTTACATGCATCGTTCTTACGCATACGAAAAGGGAGGTAGAGAGACTAAACAACTAAAGTTATCGATACTCGGCGCCTGTGAGTCGAATCCGTGAAACAGTACCTTAATCATAACAGGGAATGGGGAAAAGGTCCGTGAAGATATTAACCCTTCGACAACATCACGAATTCTGAGAATTTCCAGTAAAAAGATAAATACTAGTAAGGTTTTGATGTTTTTAGTCATATTTCCTTAGAGACCTTTTCTCCATTTAGTATTGGACATCCTGATATTTTTTGACTACCTGAAGCGCACTCGACTGCGTATCGGGAAACGTACAAATACCTGGGATCGAGCAGCAATTAGTTTTTTCATAATCGGAGAGTTCCTATTCGTCCTGGCCTCAATTCACCTACGGAAAGACTGAGGTACACTCGGCTGTAACCGAGAGGACCAGGGGTCAGTTTGATGAGATGTAAGTGCAAAAGTAAATCTGGCAGTGGACAAAAGCTCAGTGCTAAAAGGCTTTACTTCGAATTAGAATCTTCAATAACACCTTTTATTTTAAAAGAAGTGTAACGAAAATACGTTGGCGCGTGCGTACGCGCGCAAGCAGACAGTGGTAGTACCCGTGATCGCTTATTTCGCGGCTAATTACCGCGTGCCGCGATAATAAGCTGGCCATGGCGGCGACAATTGATACGTCCGGTACCGAGCACCGTCCGCTGAGTCAAATATGCAAGGCATACGACCAGCTCCTAACCGAGACGTCCGCTTTTTGCTTACCTACCTGCTTACCTCCAGCGGTCCTGCTACCTGTTGATTGACGACGCCAGCGGAAAAAACCGTCTACCTGACTGACTGGCCCCTTCGGAGAGCGCAGGTCTTACTTAGCCTCTCAACCGGATCGGTTGATTAACGACCATCCCTTCGAGAAACATCCTCCCCTCGGCTGCGCGTAGAGTGACGGAACGACGACCCTAAGCAGTGAAAAAAACTAACCCACCTTCTTGCGCGCTGCCTAGTCCTAAATCGTGCGATTAGCTTTAAGACCCACCGACCGCCTAGCTTTAGTAACCGCCGACTGCCTAGCACCCTAGTTGTTGAACCGTCTACCGCCTAGCACCCTAGTTTCGCACTGCCTACCGTCTAGCACACTAGTTTTAGTACCGTCGACCGCCTAGCACTCAAGCCTTAGTACCGTATACCGCCTAGCACCATCATTGTAACTCTCTAGATAATAAACGAACGTCATTCCTGCACCAACCACGCAGTACTCATTCGGGACCAGCAAACCTAGCCACGCTGGTTGAGTCGGCTACCTCCTCCCGTGTCCCGACGATATCTCACTCGAGGGAGATATCGTCACAGAAGCTTTCGCTGCTCTTGAGGATCTTTCTCAACCTTCTATACTCGTCCCTGAATCATTCACTGAACATCCTTACGGTGATTTCGTCAAAGAATTCAACAAATCCCTTAAAAAATTGGCCCGAGATCGTTAGTTAATTTGTCTCATCCCACCGGAGTGTCACGTAGACACGCTTGACCCAAAACCATATATTTCTTGAGTTTTAAAATATAATTAAAAGTCGGTAAAAACGATAGATGGTGATAAACACTACCGAGAAGATTATAAAGTTTTTGCGGTTTTGGAATATATAAATCCAGGTTATGCACTTTCCAGAGATAGGAAAAGAAGGATATCATTTCTCGTCTTTACCTGCTTATAGTTCGCTGCACACTCTTGATCCTTTCGTAATACGAGACGGTTTTCTGCGAGTCAGCGGTAGATTTCAGCACTTGGGCCTTCCTTTCCCGTTCAAGTTTCCAATATTGTTACCAAAATGACACATCTCCAAATTAATAGTGCGCCATGCTCCCCTCTAATCGGTGCATGAAGACGTACAAACGTCCTTACGTTACTTTAGGTAGCAGTATTAGATCGTCGGTGCCCGTTCGATGGTGATAGAATTCTGTTTTTTGATGCGTAACGTGTGCCCAACAAAAGACAGTCTGAGCCTTCCAACATACGCGTAAGCTTCCATATCAGCAAGCTATACCATCCTGCCCCTTCACTCATGTTAGGATAGATCACGTAGGGCCTTTCGACGTCAGAACAGCCAAGGGACGAGGCCGCCATACGTGTAAGGCGAACAGCGTGGTATTCGGCTTGTTTTTTGCTTTTTACGTAGGGAAAATTTTCATAGACTCCCTGACTCCCTGGCAAGAGAACCGGAGGTGTGCCGGATTTTTACCGGCTAAAACCCCCACGGTGGCCGTCCTATGCACAGTTGGGGGGGGGGGGGGCACCGGGTACTACAATTAACACATCACGGTGCTTCTCCCCCCCCTCCCGCGCTTCGCCCCTTTAATGATGTCAATACTTGAGAGGATCCTACCGACCTCTCCAGAAAAACAATCACCAGAAATTTGACGGCGTTCCGCGGCGCAACGTCGTCGTCCCCGGGAGCGTTACGTGCAATGACAACCCGAGCCCCCACTCGAGCTGCCTGCAACGCCCAGTGGTACCACTGGTATAATGGGAGTATCATCGTGCTGATGAACTCTCCCTCAGTGGCACCACTTTCAAGTTCAATCGTACAGGGGTGACAGAGGACGTCTGCGCCCCCTGCCCCATACAACCCGTCGCCCGAAACACAAGACCTGCGCACTCGCGGATCCTCGCCGCGGCCTCCTTCTACAATAATACCTTCCCACAGAAGAAAGCCACGGGGCGTCAGGACCTCTCGCTGCTCAGCAACGCGCGAACGATGGCTGGCAGTGAGAGCTCCTCGCCTACTTCTCCACGCAGGACACGTAGGTCCCGCTCATCGGGGCAATGCTGGCACTGCGTCGTCCTCTTCTTCCCTATCCGACAAAGGTACTCACCGAAGCATCCATGCCCGGTGAGCACCTGCGTCAGCCGGTAGGTCAGCCGTCCCCAGGTCCTGCCCAGCCACTTTTCGAGACTGGGCAGGAGAGCCGCGACAGCGCGCTGTCCCGCGTTGGCGGGTTCGGAGAGGCGTCTCTGCCACTCCGAAACAGCGCCCTCACGGGCTTGACACCTCGCGGTCGACTCGTTGATCGCCGGTTCTGGCAGGACATCACCAGCCTGACGGAGGAACGAGGAGTGAGAGCCTCTCTCCGCCAACTCCTCCGTCATGGTGAGCTGCTCCGCGAAAACCATCGCCGCCGCGTAGGATGTCGTGCGGTACGAACGCACGATCCTGATGGCCATCCGCCTCTCAATCCGGAGCAGCTGTTCCCGGCTGTGCCGGCTGACCACCAGGTCGCGCGACCACACCGAGGCCCCGTACAGGGCCACGGACCGCACGACCACCGCATAACGGCGGCGGACCCTCTCCTTAGGCTCTCCAAGGTTTGGAAGGAGGCGGCCTAGCCAGCCAGCCCGGAGGGCCAGGCGATCGAAGTGGGCCGCAAAGCGCCACTGGCCGTCCAAGGTGAGCCCCAGGTATTTTATCCCAGGGCCCACCTCGACTTCGTCCTGACGTACCTGTAGCTGGGATCTGGGAGGCTTCCCACAGCGGCGGGGGTTATAAAACCATACCACCTCCGTTTTGTGGGGAGCGACGCGAATTTCCAGCTACTCTGTCCTTCTAACGACGCATGCTACCCCGCATTCGGTGAGGCGAGGTGTTCGTCTATAGTCCTCCCCGATGACCAGCACTAACGTGTCATCCACGTAACACGTCACGCTGGCACCGGGGGGAAGGTCGGCCCGCAAGACCGCATTGTATCCGATGTCCCACATGATCGGCCCCAGGACAGACCACTGTGGGATACCGCACCGAGTCTCCTGCACGACTAGCATGCCCGATCTGTCAGGGTATTCTACCCACCTGCCCGACAGATAGTCCCCGATCACATCCTGGAGGTAGGTTGGCACCTGATGATATCGGAGCCCCTTCAGGATGGTCTCCCAGGGGAGGGTGTTGAATGTGTTGACGATATGTACCGATATCGTCAACGCCACCCCGCCCCGAGAGATGACCGAGTCACAGTGGTTGCTCTGGACGTAATGACTTGCGTCTTCCCCGGGGCCCCTTTCGTAGCACAACAGCCTGCTGGGGACAACACGGTTGCGGTTGCGGACAACACTACCACGCTCGCAATTCGCCCGTCCGGGGCAGGAATGCAGAGGACCCCCCCCCCGGGGAGGGCGTGTCTGCCGTCCTGCCCTGCGGGGCGAATTGTGTGGGGTGCCTTTTGAACGTTTTCTCCACCTAAAAACAAAAAAAAAGGCCGAGTCACAGAGGGCCTTTACACGCAAGACCGCGTCAACGGTCGAGCGACCCATTCTGAAAACGAACTGGCTCTCGGCTAGTTCGGGACCGACGCCGGACAGGTACTCGACGAGGCAGAAAGCTATTATTCGCCCAAACAACTTTCCCACGTTGTCAAGCAGTCATACCGGCCGGAATGCCGAGGGAGACTCCGCGGGCCGGCCCTCTTTTCTAATAAAGACCAGACGGCTCCGTCTCCACAGTGGGGGGAACTGGCCAGACTGGAGGCAGCCATTAAATAGCTCCGCCAGTCTGGCCCCGAGAACACCTCGCGTCAAGACCCAGTCCTGTCCAGAGATGCCGTCGGGACCCGGCACGGTGGGCCGGGCCCCGAGGCGCTTAAAAGCACTGGACAGTTCCCCTCTCGTGAACCCCAGCTCGTCGGACCAGATGGTGGGGTCCGGCAGGGTATCAGGTGGGAGCCGCCGCGACACTCTCCCCTGAGAGTCGGGGAAGAGCTCCGTGACGATTCCCCCAAGTAGCTGGGGGTCTAGGGACTACGTAATCGGTCGGACCCATGGGCGAATCTTACCCATTACTGTACGGTATGGGCGCTCCCATGGATCCTTGATCAGAGTCCCGAGGAGCTCTTACCAAACCGGGGCCTTGGCCGCTTTGATAGCCTGCCTGAGGGCTATCTGTGCCTCATGGAAGCCCTCATACAGATCTGCTACCCACGCCTCGTCGCGATTTCGCCCTCTGCGGGCACGGGTGTACCGACGCCGGGCGCGTACGCACTTTGCGCGTAAGTCTGCTATTGTGCCCGACCACCAGTACACCGCGCGAGGAGTTCGGAGTCTGGCCCAGGGTATGGCGACGTCACATACGGCCGTCACTGCGCCCCGGGGCCACTCGCACTCCGCCCTCACATTGACGGGCTCGGCCGGATTGCGCTCCGGCCAAGCCACGGCGTGGGCTGCCGCCATTAAGATGT